>VYYI01000803.1:0-25460 GCA_021029175.1 Bilobella aurantiaca
CTTAGCTATTACTAATACTTATACTTATGCTCTCGTATGTTGATCTGGGCGTGCCTTATATCAATAAAATTCATCATCACTATGGTGATACAAATTTGCAGTTTTACATTTTAACTTTCTTTCTAAGCGATACGAGCATGCGTTGACCACGAACATGGCACTAACTGGGTGCATGAGCATTAGCTAATGTTTGCTTGAACATAAACCCATTGTTCATTCTGTTCACATTGTACCAGATTGTTTATTCTGTTCACATTTTTACAAAATTGTTCATTCTGTTCACATTATACAAGATTGTTTATTCTGTTCAAATTTTTACAAAATTGTTCATTATGTTCACTGTTGTATAAAAACGGTTCACTTATACTGTAACAATTTTTGAAAAATATTACGGCTAACAATTTGGTGTATGGGCTTCAATTTCCGCCACAATTGTTATTAAGGTAATGTGTCTCCGTTAAAAAACACATATAAATTAAAAGGAAAATTTCAAAACATTCCCTGCTCGGGCTTCATAAAGGTTGCACAATGTAAGTTATATATTCTGCTGCTGTGCTGGTGCCGGAATTAGATCTCGGCACCTACCCAAGTTAGGATAAGGGTCCCCCCGGACTACGGGCCGTGGGTGTTGATGTCACATTGACTTTCAAGGTTAAGCCGCAAATAGTCATGATAGTGACAATGACCGCAGACCTCCCATTCACCAGCAATTGAATCATTGAACCCAAAGTGACCTTTCAAGGTCCAACCCACTTTTGCACAACACGAAAAGTTATGATGGTCCCAATGACCCTTGAGCCGGTTTTCACCCAGAAATGACTTTTTGACCGTAAAGACTTTTCAAAGTCAATCTATATTCAGAAAGTGAAGCCATATTTTTGCAAGGAACAAATTGTTTATTCCGTGTTTTATTTTTTTATAATGTCTATTGTCTTGTCTAATTTTCTTACTTCCGCTACTTGGTTGACCGTTTTACCATGATTTATGGTGAAACCAATAAACCAATTTACTTAGTTAATTGAATTTACCAATTAGCAAACATTAGACTTTCACGGCTTCGGCGGGAGCTTGGCTACGAAGTCGCGGCTCCAGCTCCAAATCCGGCTCCGACCCAAGCTGGAGCCGCTCCACTTTGACTCGGCTCCGGAATACGGCCGAGACCAAAATTTTGCTCTCCTCCGTCTCCGGCTCCAGCTCCATATCCCTTTGGAGCAGAAGCTTATTTTGACTACTTATTTTTCTTAAAAGAATGAGAAAATGAATCTATAATGTGTTTTTGGATGTTATTTCCTAGTGATCGCAGAAATTGTGTGCAAAATTACAACAACACGCAGTTAAAAATTTACATTTGTATGGGGGTTGTGGTCGATTTTATATTGTTTCTATTAAAAACTAAGCAACAGAGCATACAGTTACTCTATAACTGATCCGTAAAGTGTTACACAAGCAACTGGAGACGCAGGTTTTGTTTATAATTTGCTTATATTGCTTTATTATACTATTTGGAAATGTATACTATCCTTCAAAAATTGTAGACTTCCATTGCAAATCAGCCAAAAGAATTAGTTTTTCAAAATTGTTTGTGTCGTCGTCAAAAGTGTACATAAAAAACTTATAAGTGAGGATTGGCTCAGGAGCTGCAGCTCCGACTCCGGGGGTTGCTGGTGCCGCTCCACCTTGGCTCGGCTCTGGCTTCGGGGTGTGCCGGAGCCAAAAGTTTGCTCCGCTCCAGCTCCGACTCCGCTCCGGAGCCGTATCCGTGAAAGTCTAGCAAACACTAACTCTCGGCAATAGTTATTGCGGGTTTCTAATTTGCATACAAAACCTAAAAACCATTATATAACTAACTATAATTAAAACCCTAACTCACTTTCGCAAAATATAATAATTAGCGGCTTTTAAGTCAATATTTGCTACTTTTTAATATTTTAATAACAGTTCACGATTAAAAAATTTATTAAAATTTAAATAATAATTGAAAATTTAAAGAAAAACAATTCTATAACTGTGTCCAGGGCACTTTAACTTGAAAATTTATAACTAGAAACTTGAAAAACCGTTTTTCTCCGGTACGGGCACGGGCTACGTTGGCTTGTCTGAAATAACAGTAAAACATAACTAGCAGAAGCATTTAGATAACCATAGATTTTAGCAAGTGTGTTGAAGCAAACGTGAGATAAGTAGAGTCACATGAAGTATTATTGTGTTCCGTTAATTACACGTTTTAAGTTCTAATCAGAACATTATAACCCCACAATACATCTAAATTGAAAATCAATAATCTTTCTTAGATCAATAGATAAACGTAAAATTATTTCTACGCACAACTAGAAAATTACCGTAATTATACTACTTAATTTGTGCTTTTTGAGTCAAATGCATTTTTTTAGAAAATAATTGTATTGACCTGAAATATCTATTTAACATGCAGAACATGCCAACTCGAGAAGTATTAAACGTTCAATTTTGAAATTATATCCAGTTGTGACGCACTCAAGTAGGCAAGATTTTATTTAACAAAATTGCAAATTAATGCTGACTAAAGGGCAGTACAGATTCTTTACAAAACTTCTAAAGCTCCTTTGCACATGGGGTAACTTCCCATTCAAATTTGAAAATAGTATTTTAGTAACGAACAATTGGGACTTCCGTATTTATGTAGTTAAGGTTAAAGCTTGTGTTTCCTTAATCAATATTATAATTTTTATTATAATTATTCAGTATCAATTCTCAAATAATCAGAACAACGAATACCTCCTCAGTTGTGTAATCCTTATTTCTAAGAGTCTTGGACTCTCTGCCAAAATTGGAATCGAGAAGTATTACTTGGAGTGCATCGAAATTGCAAACAATATTACAAGTCTCAATCAGAAGTTCGGTAATTTAGTACAATTATTTTTCTAAACTTCAGTTAGTTTTTATTACACATTGCAAACAAACCTTCTACATACATTAAAACCCCTTGAAATGTAAATGAGTACCCTTAAGTCCTTCAAAAAGTTGAAATTATTTTAGCTATTGAATTTCTTCCAGCGACGAAGACATTGACTTTCATGAGTTACATTTTTTTATGATGCACCACTAAATCATTCTGTACGATTTCGCCAAAAAACTTGGGCATGTAATTATGCTTTGTGTATTTGCATGCTGGATACTTAAGTATTTATTTAACTATGGTCTACAAACTTTGTATATTTGAAATTTTTGCTTAACTTTTTGAATTGAAAATTAATGATTGATTTGAAATTAAATTTGAACTTGAAACTCTACCACGGGTGTTTGTATATTTCAGGGATTACATACTTGAACGGAGAACAGTATTCCGAGAATCGAAAGCGAGAGCTAGCGTATAGGGGCATTATATACGCTGTAATGTTTTCACATATTGCAGCAACATGCCAATGCCTCCTAATACTTTGGAATGTAACTAGTAATAAGTGTATTAATGTTGGTGTTATACTCTCGGTCGCACTTGGATACTTATTAATTTTCTCTGAGGTAACGGCTGAAACTCTTCTCACCATGACATCAATTCAAACTATCAATTTCTGGCTCCATAAAACATGGTGGGTGTAATGTTCCAAAATATAATCCTACTAGTTAGTAGGTTTTAGCATGTCTGATTGATGCTTTCTAATTGCATTTATTAATCAAACACTTCTGTCATGCCACAGATGATCCCTTACATGCTCATAAATTTTACCGGCGATTTTGCTTTATATGATAATTTTATCAGTTTTTCAACAATACAACTTACAAATTTACAAAGAATAGTAATGTCAGTACAAGCCAACTGCAAAGTAAAATTTTCAATAAAATATGCCCCACTTCTGCTTAGATAAAAGATAAATTAGCGTAGGAATTTACTTTTGATTTTAGGTTAAATTATGCTTATTATGCCAAATTCGCTTGGGCATAATTAAAAGGATTAAGTTTGCCTATTAGTTTTGGCGTACAATTGATATTGCTACTTGTTTTCTCATAGCATTGATTGGCCATTCATAACGGGTCATTTTCAAGATTCTCTTCACGTCTACAAAAGCATATTTCTATTTAATCGACTTCATAATGAGGCATTCGGTTCAATGTTTGTTCCAGCTCTAAAACTAACGGTTATTTTGATATTGTATGTCACATCATTTGCTACTATAGCTCTGCGACCAACATTGTCTACACTGCTATTTCTAATTCTGCTGCTATACATGGCAGTTGTGCTTATTTTAATTGTTCCAGGTGCTCTATTAATGTCACAAGTTTACTCAACTTCGTCATTGTTTTTCACCAACTGGAATCAAATTGTCGCCTTAAATAAAGATACATACGCAAGGAAGATGGCGCTTAAGTGTCTCATGGCGACACCTAAAATGCAGGCAAAAATCGGCAGCCTCTATCACATGGAAGCCAAAGCCAAACTCACGCTTATGGATAATATCACTCGAGGAATCGCCTTTATGCTTGTTTCATTCAAAAGTAATTGAGAGAATAAAGTAAACAGTTCTACCTAATTGTCAAGTTCAGAAAATTAAATTTATACATTGTGAGCGCCTGTTGATGAGAACGCTCAATTGTCACAAAGGGGCATTCAAACGATTAGGTGTGACTTAATTGGAAAATTTTAATAGACTAACATTGATTAGCAAATAAATACAAAAGTTTGATTGCTTAAAAGCAAGTCAGAGAAATTGCAATAAAAATCCCATCATTGAATTAAGTATGGTTTCAATGAAAAACAAAACCCCAGGTAGTGGGATAAACTATTTTAATGGTGCTGATAAAGTGCGTTTGCTGGAATTTGAAATTCAATTTGCAATTTATTCTTGAAGAATTCAAAATAATAACAACATATGAAGTTTAAGTTTATTTAAATCACAGTAATCAAATAAAAAAAAAGATTACAAACATTTCTAAACAGTTTTAGTGCCTGCCTATGGGAGCCTTGGGAATTAGGAGTGAGACGGAGTTTTGAATTGCAGTTTATTTATACACTGAATTGCAATTTTGAAGTACAATTGGTAGTTTGTGATGCAATTCGTACACATGCATAAGGAAACGAAGGCTATATTTAACTAAAAGCTAATTAATTTGTAAATACTGAATTTCTTGTGACAGAGTTGCTTCAACTTAAAGCAAACAAATCTGGGCTTTGACCATCCTAATATTCTAAACTAATTTGTAATTTCACCTACTCAATTTTTTCTTCATTGAGTTTTACAGAAATTGCATGTATGAACGGAAAAGTAAGAGGATTTTTGTCCTTTTTGAGTAGTGTGAGGGAAGTAGATCTCTCTATTGTTACAAATTTTCCAAGACGTGTTAGCAGAAAGTTTAGAATTCCAGTTCGGCCAATAACACGCAACACGTCGTCCCTAAAGAATCCCTTTGCCAAGTCTTGGTTGACTACATGCAAACCACTAAACTTCCAACTAGGTGGCAAAACTCCCTCCTGGTACAATTCGTACCGTTCCTTAAGGGCCCGAGACAGCCCCTTGAGGACATGGCTCTGCGGTAGTGCTTCAATTACTTTTAGAACAAACTCTTGGAACAGTCTTGTTTCAGCTAACGTTGTATCTAACACATATACAACACTATCATTGTATGTCAGCCTTAGAGCATTCACATTCCGAAATAGGTGATGAAGAACATTTGTAAAATTCTCCATTTTGAATTTTCCTACATATTGAAACGGTACAATAGCCGCAATTAACCGTGAATCGGAATATTCTAACACGTAATGGAAGGTAAATTCGCGAAAATCAAGCTTTTCCAGACGAAGCTCCAGGGACTTCTTCCTGATGAGTCTGTAGTTGTGATTGCTAATGTCGAAGGTCACATTTGAAAGGGTCAATGACCTTAAGTTACTTGCAAACTCAACTGTTTCTGTCATAATCTGTGGTGTTAACTCAACTGACTTCAGATGAATCGTTTGAAGGTTCCGCTGCACTGCTGAAGGTATTCCATGGAAGTGCTCCAGCGTATAGGGATTGCTTGTGCCTTCAAATTTGTAAGCCATTGTTTTCCAAGCTTCTTTTTCAAAGGACTTGAGCCTGCGCAAAGCCGCATAGTCCTCCTCTGATGTCCAAAAATATTTTTGCTTTGTACAAGAGTAGAAAATGATTTGGCGTTCACTCAAAGACGGAATTTTCCAGCTCCAAGATTTGTCGTTGGCCCTTTCCAGTAATATTCTATTTGAATTTGCCGGAAATTGTGTGCCAATTTTGGTATTGATTTGTTCCAAGATCTTCGCACTATTTTCGACGTAAATTGATTCTAAACTAAGCATGTCCAAATCAATTAGTGGAAAATCTTGAATAGTATCTAATACAATTGATTTAATTTTTGGGAATAGTTTCCCAAAGCTTTTTGCTTGTAGGTTGCACTGAATGCAACAGAACATTTGTAAATTTTCCATTGTAGTTCCGTCATGTTTATTTGCTACATTAATGTTTGTAATAGAAAGATGAACTAAATTTGTGGAAGTATCACTCATGTCAAACGAGTAAATTCCATTGTTGTTTTTGGGAATATTGATGACGAGCGTTTTCAATTCTGTCAAATTCTTCAAAAGCCATGGTAGACTTGGCATTGTAGAATCGGTTGGAACTACTACGTCCAGAACCAAGTCGGTTAAAGTTAAAATATTTGCTAATATTTGGAAATCTAGAGAGCATCGATGTAGGTAAAGTCGTTGGAGCGTAAAATCCAAATTGTCTCCGTATGAGTTAATGAGCGAGTTTGCTAGTGACGTTTGTTGCATAACAATTTCACCAGTCAAAAATCGTATGCGTAGAAGCCGGAAAATGTGTACCACAAGCTCAACATCTGTATTTGAATTTATGAGTGATGACACTTTCCACTTTTCTCCGGTTTCAAAATCCTTATCAAAAAATAGTAACTTTCTTAAATATGGGTTTGTAATGGGAATTGGAAAAGTTCTGTCATCATTTATGTTTTCAAATGCTTCGTCTTCTGGTATGGTATCGAGTGTAAATGAAGATAGCACTGGTAGAACTACACTGCGTTTTGAAACATTCCTGTAATTTATAACGATGCTTTGCAGATTAATAGTATCTAATGGCTTTGCGTCTTCGAGCGCGTTTAGCATTGTTCCAAAACTAAACTTTGCGTATAGTAGTTCCAGGGAGGTGATCCTATTGGTCCATTCACGTGGGAGACCAGTAAAGCGCGCCATTTGTGTTTCTGTACCACGGAGAGCATATGGATATGGAGGATTCTGATGAAGATCTCGTGCAATTTCACCGCTAATTTCTTCAATAATATCTCGAATCCAGAATATGAAGGGATATATTCTGGTGAACACGGCATAGTTCTGGCAAACACCACCTTCTGTATCTGGATCACCAGAACTTACAATTCCCTGTTATGTATCAATAGAATTAAAAAAAAACAAGTGTAAGGACAATATAAGGGTTCATGACTTGTTTTACTAGTAAAGCTATTATAAGATATTTATGTATTTCTAGTTCTATGTCAGTATTTATAGCACGATTTGCAAAAGCAAAATTATTATTATATAGATAAAACTGAATTTCTTTAGTATTAGTTCGACTTACATGAATAAAATATCTTTGATGTACCGTGGATGACACAAATATTCCTCCCCCGGAGTCTCCATTACACACAGTTTCCCATTTAGTACCTTAAAATAATTACACTAACTAAGTTTTTACAATAATTATTATACAAAAGTAACACAGCTTAAATTTACATATTTAATACAATAGTTTATTTTATTATTTGCTTGGGCCCGTAGTAGAATAAATTCAATCACAATTAACTTACCGTTCCTTTCACCTCCGCAAAATTGAGATTCGCTTAAAACACGCCGAAGTGCAGAATTGCACTCGGAATTCGATTTTACTTTTAGATCAAGTGACCTCAAAGTTCTAGAAATTCTTCCTTCTTCCGTAACGCCAAATCCTGCAACCTAGAAGTTAAATTGCTTAGAAGTCAACCAATTTTTTTTAAAAATATATTTTATTTAAAAGATGTTAAGTATTTAATATTTGAAAAGTTTTTATAGTATGCATGTGTTTATTGTGTGCATGTTTCAAAAACGTAAAAGTTTAACACACATTACCTGTCCCACACTTCCGCCTTTGATGGCATGCAAGTCTGTATTGTAGTCATTAGGTAAGCACACAGGAACGACGTTTTCGTTAAATTGAATATTGTCCTTTAAATGAATTACAGCAATATCGGCTTGATACCCTTTTTGAGGATCATAGTTTTCTGAAATGTGGATATTTTGAATCTTAAACAGAAAGCAAGGATATTAAATGATATTTCATAAAATAGATTGTAAATGAATCTGGTCAACTTAATTTTACAAGCTAAGTAATAATAAATACCTTATGAATTTGCACTCCTTCACGCAGATTGTCAACGTAGGAACTACTGACAGATCCAAGTATAATTCTAAACTCATCTGTATTGTGGAGTTGATGATGATCTAAGGCAAAGCAATGCGCTGCGCTGATTACCACTTGGTTCCGAATAATGGAACCACCGCAAATATAGACCCAGTTGGTTCCAGAATTACGAAATATTGTGGCGTGCCAAGGTACCAACGAGCTATTTGAAGCTGTTCCATGTACAACTAGCGGCTTCGAATTTGTAGTGAGTCGGCCACAGTCTAAGTACATCACCAAAATACAAATACAATTGTGTTAAGTATTAAAGTATATGAGGAAGTCATGTATTCCATCGAGTAAGCTGATATAATATAACTAGGTAATATAAGTTTTGTTATTATTATCTTTTTTGTCTTGTAAGTTATTTTGCAAAAAAAAATCAAACTCTATTTTAAATAAACTAAATTTAAATTGACTTGTTTGAATTGTTTTCAATTTATTTGAATATTCATAAAATTAAGAACTAAAGTTTTTTAATTAAAGAGTTTTTTCTACCTTCTTTGCAGCGGAAGGATCCAAATGTTTGTTCGCCCACCCACACACCTCTTATACCGCATTTCAATTCATTATCAACAGGTATCAAACTTGTTCCTTCCAAGGGTACGTGATTTGATTTGCACTTGTACTTTGCTTGTGTTCCTATTTGTTGAGGCCGTTTGCAGTCGCTCTTTAATTTAACACTTTTCTCGCTCCCGGAATAGCAGAAAATTTCTACATTCTTAAAAAAATGCTAGGTCAAAACTTATATTTGTAAATTTGTGTTTCATAAACTTACTTTATTGGGAAAAAGAGGTGGGCATTTAATTCCGCTAATTTCCTGTCCGTAAATATTTGCTTGAAAAAGTAACAACAATATTTTGTAACACGCATGTAGAGTAAAGAGTGATTCCATGATTTCAAAGGCTGGATACAACACACTTGAGTTGGAATTCGTGACTAATGAAAGAATCCAAGGTTAATGTGTATTTTGTTGTGTTTGTGTTAGGCAAAACAACTTTGGAGTATGTTCTCAGTAAAAAATATTCGGCGCGGCATAAAAGACCTGATTTCAGAGAATAAATTTGTGTCCTTTTAGTATTCAATCGTCCTGTTGCATCAAAAAAATGTTAAAAAAATGTTGACTAAATTGCATAGCCTAAGTAAACTTAAACTTTGAAATAAACAAATTTGAAAATTTCGTCAACTCTAAAATCTAATACTCACGAGAAAAGTCGATTTATAATATATGTTAGTGATATAAGCTTACTTAGGCGTACAGGGCCTAGTTGTCCTTTGGTTAAGCAATTAATGCTTCTCCAGAGGCAATCTGAGATCACATACTGGTAGTGTCACAAAAAAAAATGTTAACCTGCCTCCTGTTAAAAGCACCATCATTGGTGAGATACAATTCGGGCAAGCATAGTGCATAGATTTCTCAACAAACACACAATGTCAATGTGGGACAAAGAAATAAGACAGTGTTACCGTCACTCAGTCAGAAGAGCAGAGGGTAAAGGGAGTACAAAATAGATCTTTAATGCTTCTGCTCGCTAGGATTATCCGCAAGGAAAGTCCCTCGTATAAACATACATACTTAGACGTAAAAATTGATATTATAGTTATTAACAAATAGTAGATGGAATAGTTAGAAATTGTTCTACTCAATAGAATTGATTGCATTGGGTGATATGAGTGGAGCAGGTAGGGCGAATTCGTCACTTTTGGCAATGCAAAAAGGAAAAAAAAGTTGTCTCAATTTGTATACTGAAGATGACGAGTTTGTCTGACGTTTAGAATTTCAATAGTTCATATCGAATATTCACTACTATAAGCTAAAAAGGAAAAAAGAATTGCGAAGTTTTATTTACATTATAGTTGAATAACTGTAGAATAATTAACAGCTCTTTCTAAAAAATATTTTGAATCATAGTATTTTAGTAATTTTATGACTGATTCTATAATACTTAGTATTTTCCAAGGTGGCTTAGAAACCATTTACAAAAAAAATGCTTACCGATCAATAAGCGTTGGGGCTGAGTCTGTAATTCGCTTTGCTGTATTTTGTAATTATGATAACTGATATCCGATTTCGGGAAATGAACTAGGGAAATGAAGGAAATAACGGTTTTTTACGGTTCTTTTGGTTTTTTTAATCAATACTAACGTGTACAACTTATACAAGTCTTTGTGCATTTGAGATAACAAAATTATTAAAAGTAAATTTATCAAATGTTTTGTTAAAAAAAGCAACAGACTGCCGCGTTTAGGTTATATGATCTCGTTCTATTTTCGCGCTGATTTTTTTATTAGCAAAACTTTTCTACATTGACAGGCTGCAAAACATGTTTTAATTTTACTAGAATGTTAGGAGGCAGAAAGCAATTCCACGAGCAATGTTATCCATCAGCGTCAGTTTTGCTTCCTGATAAAAAAAATTTATAAACTGGTTACTCATTAGATTCGATTTTTTTTTCAAGACACTCAAATCAAACTTCAGAAGTAAATATATTTTCTAAAATACAATACTGCACCACTTACAGCTTCCATGTGGTAGAACTTGCCAATAGTGCATTTCAGAACTGGTATTGACAACAGAGTTTTGCGTATGTAATCTTTCTGGGTGCCTATTGCACAAGATCGGTTGGTTACGTTTTTATGAAATTTAGAAGAAATGTTGAAGACGGCTGACATTAGCAGCGCTCCAGGTGCAATTAAAAGGACCAAATTAAAAAGATACAAAAGAAACAGCATGAAGACGCCGATGTGAAGGGATTGACGGAGACGAATTACGGCGAAAGTAGATACAAATATACAAAGGATAAGTACTAATTTTAACACTGGTAATAAAATGGAGCCAAATATGCCGTTGTGTAAATGGTTCTGAAGTTGCATTAAACGATAAACTTGAATACAATCAACGGATTTGTCCATGAATATATTAGTTGGCCATTCTAAACTAAATAAAACGAAGTCAACTTACACTTATTGTTTAATATCTCTTTACTCTCATCGACCTCTTCAGTTACTATCCCTGTGCTTTTAACAGTTACGCACGCACGGACAGCTTGAAATACGCTGAGTATTTATTGTGAATTTTTTTTAAATACAAAGAAAAGTATTTGGTGTTCTTTATTTTCTTAAGCTACTCTACGCTTTTCTCTGGTTTGTTCGTATATATCTTTTATAAAAAAAAATATATGCTTACTCAACACTTACCAAGATTTGCGGAGCCAAATAATGAGATTAACAACTGAAGGAATGAACGCCACAAGACATGCAACTATATCACAAGCGAACGTAATGGAGTAAAATATTGTAAAAACGATGTACAATGTGCTAGTAATTGGTGACCCGAACATAATTTTATTAATAAAGTAACTATGAACAGCAGATGCCGCCACCCCGACTGGTGTGGAAAGCATGGCAAAGGTATAAATATGCCCCCTTGTATTGTTGTTGGTATTTGTAATTGGTTCCTCAGAAACGTACTTTTCTATTTTACGTCAAAATTTGCAAACATTATAGTAGGCTTACAAAAGAACATTTAGCCTTAATGGACTATATATGCTTGAGTGAATCACAAATTAGTCTGTCTTGGACAAGGTTCAACAAGGGAAATGAAGTGAAATTCAAAAGTTAAATCTGTACTTCTAATGAATTACGTACCAAATGCATTCCCAATATCAAGCAAGTTGTTTACGAGGTAAACTATATCTGAGTGGAAAACTAGTACAGTGAGGCGCAAAGCAGCACCTCCATGGCAAGAAATTGCGAGAAACATTGTCACAATTTTAACAGATACAGAGTTCGTTGTGATAAAACGAATAATGCACAACGCAATGTTAATCAGGTAAGCAGTCAGCATTAGTAAACCAACAACTCGATGAAGACAAAATGGCCTTTGGCAGGAATATATTTTTGAATCTTTTCCGCAATATCGAATTTCAACTAACTTCAATTTCGTTAGCACAATGAGAGAATTTCTTAAAACCGTGAGTTCGTAATTGGTCAACATTTTAAAAGAATAGTTTCATTTGCATGCAACCTGACTCTGTTTTATAGCAAACTACCACTATACCTATTTGACTTTTTTCAAATAAACTTAGATACAAGAATAAAATTTAATTATACATTTAGTGCTTGGTAAAATTAGATGTTCTTTCCATAATTTAGATGAATTTTATGTACGTATAAATTTTTGAACTTGGGTAAAACGCACTGAATGGAGGAAAATGACTTGTTCTTGCCTAAGCTGATGTGACAAATGGTTCCAGCAAAACCAATACATGTAATTATTTATAATTATGGTAATTTACGCCGTTTAAAAGCCAAGATTTTAATTTCCTCTACCGGTTCGGAAATCAAATAAGCCTAAGTTGTAGTAAGCAATGCCGTATTTTGGATTTTGTTATCTTATATTTATTTTTTGAATATTTTAAATTGTGAAAACATAGATTGAAACAAGAAATACGTCAGAGCATAAAAAAGATGAATAGCCTTTTAATGATTTTCTTCCGACTATCCAACACATTTTTCGTACATTTTCAAAATAAAACACATATTATGAAACAGCACACCTCAAATTTCACACTTGCAAACTGTGGTTAATAGAGTTTGTGGATGGTTTTATAATGAAGTAAGGAAAAGCAACCACTTCTTTATTACAATTTGAACTAAAAAGAATTTGCAAAAAAGTTTACTTTGAAGAACAGCATTAAACATAGTTGAAAGGACTTAAACTGTTTAAAGCTCTTGATTATTTCAAGATTTCTAAGATTTTTTTATTTAAGATTTTAAGGAGAAACGAAAGCTAAGCTTGTATATTTTACATTTAAAAAATTCCGCATTTTCTAATCCAGTGGTAAAAGCAGTGATATTTCACCCGCACTTTTGACTTTTACAATAATTTAATTTACACTGCGCATTAGTTCAAATGTTTCATTCTAAGAGAAATGTATGTTTGGAAACGATGGAGTCTAAGGAAATGATATCTACCTTCCTAACTACTAAAAACATTAATTCTGGTTATGATTTACACATTATTTTAAGAAACTTCTGGTTAGTCTCATCCACAGTTAATAGGCTAAAGAAGTATATATTTGACTAGTATATAGTAAACTAGTAAAGCTGAGGCTAAATATTAGGTGCATTGAGCATTGAAATATTAACCACCGGAAACCCGTGCTCCGTGTGGCGATACTCGGCACATTTTATCCCTAGTTACTCCTAAGTGACAATTATAATAGAACCACACCACATGCTACACGCATATCTTTACTATATTAATGTATGTTGTTAAGTAATTTTAGGATGAGGGGTCCGCTCAGGGAGAGGTTTGAGTTTTGGTCTCATATCGGTTTAACCCAGAGATTTCGAGGGCAAACATTTTTTGGGCCATCGTCATTTCATTCACCTTTAGTAAATGACTGATTTCCGCTACACCCAATAAATAAATAGGCAATTCAACATATACTTGATTAATTAAGATTCGTATTAATCAGCAATTTTATTTAGAACGCATTTATTCAAAGAGTTTTCTAATTTCTTCCAAAGTTTTGCCTTTCGTTTCTGGTACGCAGAAATATATGTAGATGGCTCCTAGTATACAGAAACATGCAAAGAGCCAAAACGTTCCATCGCTTCCGATGCTTTCCGTTAGCGTTCCAAAAAAGCGCGTAACTAGGAACGCAATACTCCAGTTGAAGCAAACGGCAATTCCAGATACAAGCCCTGTGGTAAACAAAATAACAAGTTGTTAAAGCCCTGCGATACTTTGCTCGATTTTTGTTTAAAATTGTTGTAAATAGATGGAATTATTTGATCATAGTTGGTGATTTTCCTTCAATTGCAGCAATAAATATTTTAGATGCTATCTTGCAGCCATTTGCTGACAGCAAATTTTTTGGGTTCAGTAGTTTCCTAATTATGGATTAATTACTGTATGACTAAAATTTGATATATCCGGGAATTTTGTATTAGACGAATTCAAGTTTACATAAGTACATAAATGTCAGAGTTATTTTTAGCGTATATAAGTAACATTAGTGTTATCTAATCTACAATCTAATCTAAATCTACACAATTTCTTCATGAGAATAGTAAATTTACATGGCATTTATAATTATTGATAAATTATTTCTTTTTCATGCAAAACCGTTGTATTGAGTGAAGTCACGGAAAATCTAGAAGATTTTAAACAGGATTTTCGAAATATACCTATCAAATTTTTCACAAAGTAATTACTACTGGTCAGTTTTAGAAGAAAAATTTCAGTACCTAAGGTAAATGTTTTCATGTAGCACGAATTACTATTGGGGAATAATTTTTGCAAAACACTTGAAAGTAGGAAGACAAACTTTTCACGCACGTTTTATGTGCAAGTATTGCCTTAAATGTTTCACAAAGTTACTTATGTAACGGATCAAGTAATAGAATTCATCACTACCATAACTGTAAAAGCACAATATTCACAATCAACACATGCATGCGTTTTTTACAAAGTAAAGTTCCTATAAGTATCAACTTCAATGTACCCTGAATACGGACTTATTAAAGTTGTGCAAGTGTGTGAGTTATTAGAAATGCCAATCGAAAATAAAGAATTGCTAATTTTTGTTTCACTTACCGCCAACTCGTGAAGGGATGACTTCAAGGTAGACATAGGGGACCGAGCCCATACCGAAAGCGAAACCAGAAGCAAAAGTCGCAAGCGTGACAAGGGGGATCCACCCCAAGGTGTCCACGAGGGTGGTGTCGTCTCGGCTAAAATGGAAAAAAAGTCCAAGGGCTCCAGCAGACATTGCCATGGTCAACTCAGATATTATCATAAGGGGTCTTCTGCCGAAACGGTCAATCGCAAAGGACGCAAGGCCAATGGCAACTACCTCAATAAGGCCCACAACCACAGTTGACAGTGCAGGACTGATATGTGTCCCTGTGTCTTCGAATATTTCGTAGCTAAAGAAAATCACAGCGTCAATTCCACTTGCAACGAGGAAAAACATAAGGCCGATGCAGGTAGCCATGGGCTTCAAAATAGCGCGATCACAGAAAATTGAAGGGCTCAGATCATCTTTCTTGAAAGTCGCTTTCATCTAGAAATAAGAAAAGTCAGCTATTAGCAATAATGGAGGAAGAATAGTAATACCAGTAATTAGTGCAGAATGCAGTGCTCCTTTACTATTACGCCCTTAATATACTAGCCAAACAAGCCTGCTATAGCACACCTGAACTAGATATTCATGACAAAATTATTTTGCCCTAGGACGGGCGAGTTTGGCTCTTACATTTTTATTGCTATATGTTTCACACGCTTTAATTTACGTTAATTTTATTAAACTACCAAAATCACACACAAGAAACTGTATACACACAGCCAAAGTACTTTCGATATACTATGCTCATCATGCGAATTTTTTCCCGCAACCTGAAAATTTTAGGTGTACTTTTTCCATGAATATTTGATACATACATACACAAATACGAATTCCCAGCATATAAATTTAAATTTCGTAGAGATTTGCTCTCCATTTATATTAGCACAATACAAATTTCGAACATTTTCCCAAAATGTATTAAATTATGAAAATACGTTGAATGTCTTTTCGGAATTGGCAAATTTTTTAGTTTTTCTTAAACATATAATGCTTACCACGTCTAATTCCTCCTGAACGTCATCCATGCCTCGAAGCCAGCTAAGGGCTTTGTAGGCCTCCTTGACCTTCCCTTGACAGAGGTAGTATCTCGGGGACTCAGCTACGCATAGGAGGAGGATGAACATCAGTACAGGAACAAAGCAGAGAAAGAGGGCCAAATAGTTGTAGGGCAGAAAACAGCCTGCAATGTACGGTAGAGTCATTCCTGCAGGAATGCCCACAACATTGAGTAGGCCCAGCCTCCCGCGCACAGATTCGGATGCTGATTCGTTGATGAAAACAGGAACAATAACAGAGAAGGCTCCGCCTGAGAACCCACTGAGAACACGACCCACATAGAGCATCCACAGCTCAGTCCCGGCTCCAATGAGGATCCAGCCAAGAATAAGGGGCATTGTGAGAAAGAGCATAGCTCCCTTTCTCCCGATTCGGTCCGCTACAAGGCCGATGCACATACAGGCTGCCAAGGACCCCAACTGAACCATTTTAAAACTTACAATTTTCAATTTTAATCAATTTCAAGTTTTGTCAAAACTCAATTATTATTTCTTAATTAGCATGAGGTAGGGGTAACGCTATATGGTCGAAGATTATGTCATAATAAAAAAAATTCAATGAATTTTCAGAAAGTAAGCAATTATAAGTCAATTTAAAGCTACACTTCCAAAATCGATGTTTTTTGAAGAAATGATTCAGTTTCAAAAAAATCTTTCGTCTATTTTCCTATGAATGATTAGGTTTTTAGAACTCTTATAAACCTAAACCTAATAAAATTACTTTAAGAAATTTGAATGCAATTATTTTCAAAAAATATTTATAAACCTCTAAGTTTTTGAACATATTGGATGGAAAACATCGAGAAAAAAACAAACTTTTTTCTTCATTTGAGGGCTCTGAATAGTCTTCGAATTAAAATAGTAGCGCGTTAATTCGTTGAATAACTCATCGAAAGCCGTCAGAAATTACTAAGCTTAGGTAACGAACAATCAGAAATCAACAAAAACCTGACGATTATGATGGTTTAACGTGGAATTTAAGGCATAAACAATTATATTCAGTGTTTCAATATTACCGGTGCAAGGGAGGCGAACCATGATATTTCTTGAAGTGTCAAGTGTGAAAATTGCTGACTCTCCTTCAGAGAAGGAATTGCTGGAGACGTGTAGGAGAGAACAGTTCCCAGCGAAAACCCACCAATGGCAGCTGAATACAATAGTAATTAACATCAGTTAATTAAAAATATGAAACATAATTAAAATGGCCAATTCTTAGAGTATTTAGTTTGCCATTCAACTTATTCAAAATGATAAATCAAAAGAAATTTTTAGTAAAATTGAAAACCTAAACCTAAAGAAACTTGAAATTACCTGAAAGCGCAGAGAAGACTTGAGTGGTCAGGTATGGTTTGTTTTTGTAAACCAAGGGATCCCTCTCAAAGTCACCTGAGTTCATTATGTTCTAAAAATTCTAAAATATTATTCTAACCCAATTTGGAAATAGACCACGTTTTGTTCTAAAAGTTTGTGTTCAAATTTTTGTAGCGTTCTATTCTAAATGATTTTCTAAACTGAATGAAGCTCTTCTAGGTCATGATTCATGACTCAGGGAAGGATGTGCGTCCCTTAAGCCACAAGTGTTCAATTGTTTGAAAAAGGCTTAAGCTCTTTCTGCATTATTCAAGATCTGATGTAACCATACTTTTGGCATACTCAGAGAATCTACTCACCTGCTCTTCACTCACTTCCACTACTCACCACTCACCTCCACTCATTCCTGCTACTAATTACTAGATATAAGCCAATCAAGCCCGTCATAGGAAAGGGTTTTAATAGTTTAACTCTTTCACTCCTACTCCTTTTCGAGCTCTTATAGATCGACATCTTTTAAACGTGAAATTGGCTAATTCAAGGATACTCAGCGTATCTACACACCTAACTTTACCACTACTCACTAGTCTCATCCACTCATTTCTATTACTCATTTCTAAACTGAAGCCAAACAAGCCCGTCCTCAAAGAGGAGGACCCTGAAATTAATGTGCGATGGTTACGCGCATGCGTTAAAGATACAGCCATACAAACATTGACAATGATAAAGTAGATTTTACGTATACACAAACACTAATAAAATAAAAGTACTCGATTCTAATTTGCGTGATACTACTCTACTCAAATATGCATATATTTTGGAAGACAACTTTGCAACTTGCTCTGTACTGAATCATTAGTTTTTTCTACTCATTTCGTAACAATGTTTCCGTATTTCTATACAACTTGCTAATATCCGCTCACTCGAACTACACACATTTCTTCACTACTGATTTTGAACATACTCTACTCAGACATCTAATAATCGGATAATGTTAATTTTTCAATCCCAGTCTCGAATCTTAACAAAATCTAACTATTCCCTTTCTACACACTCGGCAAGAGTTTCTACTCACTATGTTTTCACTCTCTACTACTCACTACTCAATGTTTTCTAATCACCCTCTACGTTGTTTCGTTCAGTCTCTGCAATAATATTTTGAAAAATGTCTTTACGATGCTTCCACCAATTCTCTGCAATGTTTTATGCTCCTTCTCTACAATGTATTCACTCATTTTCTACTATACTTAAAATTGCTCAACAAAGTTTTCACTCACTTTCTACACAATGATCTCACTACCTCCACTACAATGCTCTCCCACTCACTAACAACTTCTACTCCACATCAACAATCATAGTTTTCGCACAATACGCAACTACTCCATTACAATTCTCAAGTGCGTACTTAACACAATTTGCACTTACTACTAACTTTAAAATTCGTACTCATTGAGTATATACTCAAAATGATGTGTTAGAGTATGCCTCCTGAATGCAACTTGACATTGCAACACAACCTCAAAAAAGCATGTGAAAAAAGTTTCATTTTAATTTAAGTGTAAAGAGCACTTTAACGCTAATCCTTCTGCGTCGAAAAGCCCGCAACGTCAGAAAGTAGACGGAAATTTGAGACGCAAATTACTTGTGTCGCAATGCAACTCATAATTTTTTTATATATATTTTGCACAATTAATTAGTAAGTTTACGAAACTCAATTAGTTTTAGACTTTAACAGTTATATTTTCCACCTTAACTTTTGATTTGACAATTTGCAGAAGCAGTGAATACAAAGTTTTATTTGTGTGGAAACTTGTAAAAAAAATATTCGAATGACATAGTTAATCAGTTTCAGAAGATAATCGACACTAATTAAAACTAATCACCCTAAATACAGTTAATAGTTTTGAAGAACTTTCCGAAAATGTTGCAAACTACTAAACATCTACTAAATTCATAATTGTAACGTTTAATAGACAAGTTGAATAGAACACTATTTTCTATGTACTAACCTCCAAGTAATTTATAATTAAATAATAAATTAGTTACATTTAACTATTACTGGCAGGTAAATATGGTCATTGTTGCTGTTATCGATCGATAAAAAAATGTAAAGCATTGTTACGCGTTATTTTGCTAAACATTCCGCTTCGCCTGCTTTGCGTATTAAAAACTCTACTTGCTCCACGATGCCGTTGATTTCGACGTCCTTGTCAATTTTGACGTAGGCACCACCTGTTCCCTTCAGAATTCTCAGCCAATCAGGAACGAGCTTCTCAATCAGGCGTAAATGCTCCTCAACGTCACCTGAAACGTAGCAAGAAAAAATGGTGAGTAATAGTTTTTAAGAACCGTACTATGGAGTAAATACAAAAAAAAACTCCCAAATAATATAAAAAAACGACGGTTAGTTTCGAACCGGAGACTAAACATTTTTAGTGGTTAGATAAAACCTAACCTAAAATATCTAATTTTACCTTTAACTAAAATATACATAACCTTAACTCTAACTTCGATTTGAATATCTTACTTTAACTCTAATTAAAATATCTAACTTTAACTAAATTAACTTAAGTTTAAAACTCACTTTGCTTGAAGCCCGGTGATTGGCTGTTGAGGAGCCGTTGCGTCAAAGTGTGAAGGGGAATGGCTCCCTTTCTCTCTATGAGAACAGCGTTGCGCACCATGCGCACGTATGCTGGGAGGCGTGTCAAAAGCTCACGGTCCCTGCTCTCCTCTGGCGTCAGCGTCATGGCACGTATCGCTTTCGTTTTCTCACGAGCCCGAATCTGTTTTAAAATAAATTAAGGATTTTTATTTCAAAATTTTAAAAAGTTAGGTTTTGCTTAAAAAAAAGTTAGAAAGCGGAGTTGAACTTACTTTTTCTAACAATCCTTTGGAAATTGTTAAAATTGACTTGTCCTTGGAAATGCTCATTTTCGGTTTGAGTAGTAACGAAGCCCCACTCGGATTTAATTTTGAGTTTCTAATGGCATGCAGCGTTTTCTTCGCACTTGTCATCTGAGCCCTGTAATCCGATTTTTGTACTGTTCGTTTTGGCTGGAGTCCCCTTGACACTCCGGGAAAAGTTTCAGTATTTGAATTTGGCGGGAGGTCACTTGGCGGGATTTCTGGCACAGAATTCAAATCAAATTGCGGATGCCATCTTGTCACGCTTTTTCCTTCGGGAATTCTAATCGGTGGATCCAGCACCGCTAAAAATTCCTGTGCAGAACAAAGTTTTATGTTCAAACACGCGAGAGAAACAAACATGAAAATGTTTGTATTTTCAAACAAAAATCCACACAATAACAAACAATTGAGAATTAAGATTTCTGTTCAGATTGTTTACCTGATGATGCTTGAAGCAAAGGCCAATGAGATTCTGCTGAAAGCTTTTGCGCCTGCTCATGAGCACCGTGTGGTCCATCAGAGGGCGGGAAACGGAATGTACTTCAGATTCAAACAGCGGTTTCAGAACAAGGTCACCGTTGACCGTGGAAAGGGCATAGACGTTCGGAAGCACGGTCATGATTTGGGCTATATGACCCTTGAGCAACGGCGTTTTGGTCATGAGATCACGAACTTTGACTTTCAACTTGAAAAACGTAATTGCTTCGCCACGGTTGTATAGCAACGAAGCCACGGTGTCCACGGCGCGAAATACTTCTTGAACCACACTGTACTTGTACGGGAGAGGAAGATTGGGTGAGTAGAGGTCAGTTGACTCACCGTTCTTTTCTTCGGTTGAAACTAAATGGGCATATCTGCAATATAACAATCACAATTAGCTAACTTCCAGTTCCTGTTAATAAGACAAACTTCAGTTAAGGTTACTTAGTTAATTAGATTTCCCTTAAGGTTAGTTAGTTTAGTTAAATTAACTTTAACTTACTTTTGATATGCTGCCAACGGTGGTACAGGCTCCTCCACTTCGCCACCGTCAATTCCAAACAGTTTCCGAACGACTGATTTTCCGACAAATTCCGGAGCAGGTTTGATTGGGCTCCCGAGTATTTCCGAGTACTTGATTGGACTGCTCACAGAACTTTGTACTTTCGATGGAGAGTCGTAAGGTGACATTGTACTTGTCACCGTTCGGATGTCACGGCGCGGTGACATGATCGGTGACCCGTTTTTGAGGGGTGTGAGCCTTGGTGGACCACTGGCAGCCCTTTTGGCCATGTCAACAGAGTCAAGGCCCATGGTCCGTGTCATGGCCAGCGTGACAAGAGGCGGTAGTTTGGGTAATTGAGCCGAGTCAATTATCACTTCCGTATCTGTCGGAAGTAGGGTTTCTTGTATCACCAGAGCTTCTGATGCTATTTTGTGATGTTGAGGCTGTATTCGCTTGACGACGTTAAAGTAATCAGCGACAGAAGGCTGTTGGTGCGACATCGTAAACGGTGATGTGTCAACTAATTGATTAACTGGAAACTGGAGCTTTACCACCACCTGCATGAATTACAATTAATTAAACAATTATACACTGAGAGTGAACCTCTTAATCACTTTAATTAATTAGTCACTTACCTTAATTGCGAATTAACTAACGTCATTAAACTAAACTAACTTATAAACTAACATTTAAAAACAGTTCAATGCCTAATGCCATATGCTCCCTGTTATTTGTTTTCTTTTTTTTTTTAGTTTTGTATTTCGAGCAATTTGAAATTTTCAGATGTTGCCGCGCACTAGTTTAAGCATTTTATCAGCGGTTCACTGTGCCCCAACCTAATTGTCAACACTGTATAAAATACAGCTCAAATTAACTTTACAAAATTTTAATTACTTAAATTAAGTATAAGTTTATTAGAAATTCTGCATTTTGTGGCTTAAATAATTTTCCAAAAACTTCAAGATATTACTAAAATTACTGAAAAAACGCGGAGGACCACTTTCACAAACATGTTTAAATCACGGATAATATAATATTAAGTGGTTGTAATGATAAATTTGCAAAAAAAAATCGTAGTTTTCAGGGCTCTTTGATTTTTAAATATAATTTTGAGTGTTAAATACCGTAAGGATTTCTTTATGGTTAAATTTAACTTAATAGTTCGTATAGTTCATTCAATGAATTATTGAAACGTGAAATCTAATTTGTGGTTTCGTTCAGTCCATCTGTCCGACAGCCAAATCACACACTCAACTTGAAGGGCTTTCAGGCCTGATTAATCATGCGAGTTACTTTTATGACCCTTAAGTGAAGCTTCCTTAAGTCACTACGTTTTACTTTTAACGTATATTAGAATAGCAAGGGTCACACATCCCGAGGTCGTTATTAGGGACTTAAAAAGGTACGAAAATGTATTTTGTGATACTTTGTTTAGTCCATTTCAGTTTAACTTTAGTTTTGTCGTGAGACCTGATGCTTATTGCCCTGATTTTAGATCTAATTACAGCACTGAGGTTAATTAAACTCGAAATTTGCTTGAAGCTGCTTTTGTAATTATTTTAATTAGGTCATTAATTATTAGTTCCTCTGCAATATATAAAACGTGTGATTAAGTCAAGTTAAAAAGGAATATATCGAAACTTTGCCATTTGCTAAAGCAGATATACAGATAGAATTTCGTTAGATATCCAAATATCCTGATATCAAAACACGATATTTCAGTTATGAGGACACCAATTCTCTTGGCTGCGTTACTTGTGCTTGTGATGAGTATCGGGATCATGGAAGTCACGTGCTCTACGCAAATCTCGATTATCTACGACTGCCTCGACTGTCCCATTCTCTGTGAAACGGAAGGTCAAACGGATAATGGATGCACATCATACAACGAAGAAGGCACGGAGTTTGCCTGTGAATGCGTTGAGCCCGTTTACTGCAAGGAAACATCCAGTGAGGGGGAATGTGTGGGAAAGTAATTAGTTAATCAATCAATGTTACATTAATCAATATTAAGTAGGTTAAGTCAATTTTACACGAATCTAACAATAATAATCAAAAGCCAAAACAAAGTATTGTGAAATGGTTTCAAAACTAAAAAAAAAGTTCAAAATTTTAGATACTGAAATTATTTGGCATAGATTCCAACAAAGTCAAACCAATATCACTCTTGTACTATGAACTCTTTGAAAATTATTCTGCTGCTACTTTAATTTATATTATAATGTTATTATAACTACTAATTCTGCAAAAAGCGTTTTGTCAGTAATACTATTAGTGATTTGACAGTACTATCAACTTGGAAAATTATACAAAGAAAAAGTGTTATATAAAAGCATAATTTAATAATATTATATTTGCAAAATATTACTCAATCATTAATTCTACTTTAAATTTGACCTATGTAAAAAAAAATTCAAAACGTTGAATGGCTGCATTGAAAATTAAGTTTTTGCAAACTTTTCAATATTCGGAATATTCCTTTCTTATTAAGAAGTGTTAAGAATTTTATTACTCTCCAATTATTATAATACATACAAAGTTTTGAATAATATACTTTGAAGTTAAAATTTCGCGGGAAGTTTGACGGGCTCTGGTTGATAGGGCGGTGCAGGGCCGTAGGGTGGGTAGCCCATGGGTGCAACATAGTCAAAATTCACCACCTGAATCTGTGCCGAGCGCTGAATCTGTTCGGCCTTGACTTCTTGCATGAAGGCATACACCACCCAGCATTGGTAGAGGGTAACCATGGCAGCCAGAAATATGCCGGCAATGCTGTACGGTGAGTGGAGGTTGTCAAGGGTGTTGAAAATTAGCGTCACGAGCGTAACAAAGAGCCAGATACTGCATCTCGAAATGTCACGCTATCAATAGACATTACATCAAATTTCGATAAGCGTAATATTAATTGAGGATAGATACTAGTAAAAATACTAATATATATATATATATATATATATTTATATTCCTAAGATTATTGATTATATTGACATATACAAAAGTAAATTTACAAATAATGATATGCCCTAACTATACTCGTCCCTTCACCGTCACTTCACTTTCCTCCGTCACTTCACCGTACCGTCACTTTAAAGTATACATTAGGACAAAATTTCACCGTAACGTCACTTTCACTTCCTCGTGCTGTACCCTTCCCTTCCCAGACGCTTGATCAAAGTATACTTTTCACCATTCCTTCCCTTAAACTTACTGTCACACGAAAGTGATCAATGTATACTTTAAAAGTAAAAATCGAGTTCATAATATAAGGCGGTAAAATAAACCTCATAGAACAAATCAATTAATTATTTGACAATTAAACTTAATGAATTACCATGAAAAACAGTGCTTTTGCAAGTATTATGCTTGCCTGCAGATTAAACAAGCTTCGTAAAAAACGTATTCGAACGATCTACGTTCGCCAAATCTTTCTGAACAGAGCATTGTACGGAGAGATGGTTCTTGTCAGCGAGTTAAGGAGTGACCCATTTTACCATCATTTTACCAAGTATTTCAGGCAAAACTAATAGTACATAATTCACGGTGTTGCGTTCATTTAAATCGCTTAAATTTGTTAAGTTAAATTTTAATCAAAGTGTAAACGATTCATAGGATAGATAAATCTAGCTTTGACGAGCTTTTCAACCTTGAAAATTAATTTGTTCTGGTACCTGATAAATCAATTGATCCACCAATAACTGCCCAAGCATTTTTTTTTCTAAATTACGTCCTTGTAATCACCTCTATTTTTGTCGTATAAGTATGGCCTATCCCTCACTAATCCAATGAGACTCTCTTCAACTGCGAACTTATTGTTATTAGCCATTACTCAAAAGTCAATTAACGATTAATTAATTATTAAAAATTTCCCACTACTTTATTTGAATTTGAATAGTACCCCAATTTAGTCGTCACTGGACCGTCACTTTACGAAAAGTTGGACTGATTCCAACTTGAAGAAAGTGACGGAAAGTGATGCTGGAGTGATACTTCGGTGAAGTATACATTGCATCGGAGGGAAAGTGAAATGACGTAGGGAAGTGATGAGGAAGGGACGGTGAAGTGACGGAAGAGTATACATTCGTCACTTTTCAGCACGCTCCCGTGAAAGTATGCTCCCAGCATACTCCCAGCA
>VYYI01000804.1:0-25448 GCA_021029175.1 Bilobella aurantiaca
TTCGACGGCTCAATACACCTCCTGGAATACGCTGAATATGCCTGATCTTACTTCTCTCTAAACCTAGATAAAAGATCTCTTGCTGCGAATCTACTACACCCTTTACGGAAGACCAATTAGGATACTGATGAAGGTATTGAAATATTGAGTACAAATTGTAGAAGAACACAAGAGAACTCAAGAAACATATTAATTTCGTTGAGGCTTCCATGTTGAGAAAATTGCAAAATCGCCACTTCTAGCTTTCCGTGATAAATTGTAATGGTTATCAATCACATCGCAACTGCGAGAAAGCGAGAAAGTACCACATTTTGTCTAAGTTTTGAAATATAGCTTGGTTACTATAACATAACTTGCAAATTAATTTCCAATATCAAAGAAAATTTAAACTTGGCATTTGAATTTTACTTTGAAAATCCGTGACTAGTAATTGAAATAAACAACAGTTTTTCGATAGGTAAAAAGCATTGAATTGCTTAGCTTGTTTATCTTCTGCCACTGTTTTCCCATGCTTCCCAATACTCTATAGTCTGCATTTCACTTATGCGGGAGAGGGTACGCTGAAAAGCAAATAATTCCTCTTCACCAGTAAAAATAGAAGCCTTGGCTCCGTCGGACTTGTGACTTATTCCAAGGTCATCCATTAAGCACCTATTCTCGTCAGATTCAGTATTCACTTCGTCGGGTGCATCCTGGAATAACTGTGCAAGCTTGACATCAGCAGAAATGACCACTCGCACCTATACAAAATGTTGACTAGATAAAATAGCTCATTTTGGAAATAAAGTAGCATCTATTTGTATGGGGGTTAACAAACAGTTTAGTAACCATTGTAATGGCCTACACGGTTATCGTAGAGAGTGTCGATGAGAGTAATGAACCTCCGTGCCTGCGACTTAAGCTTCAAATTTAATTGAGGCACATCTCGTATGATAAAGGTGTGAAAAAATTGAGCCATGGTAAGATAATCAGATGCTCCAAGCGGCTGCAATGTTTGTCAATAAATAATTAGATATGGCATTATGTTTTAGGACTAAATTGGTAACATATTGATGAATGATGAGTATAATAATTAGTAAATTTATTTTGTAACAATACCCTGTCGCACAGTTCACCAAATGATGCATCTACAATTTGACCGCAAGTTTTAGAGAATGTGACATTCCGGCCTTTAATTGTGAGTGTTTTAGGACGTATGTTGTCATTTTCTTTCGAACATAAGAATTTGAAAATTTTATTAAGCTCCAAAGTTGCGTCACTCTCTAATTTGCTGCAATAATAAAAAAAAACATTACCTTCTATGAATCATTTAAAACACACACACAAAAGTAACTCACCAAAAGTATTTTGTTTCCTGACTACCAAGAAGCCTTTGTCGGTAATCAATTCCAGAGTCTAAATTCACGATACTACAGCTATCTTTCAGAATTTGAATGAAAGGTACAAAGTTCGACCGCTGTAAACCATTTTTGTACAGTTCATCTGGAGGACGGTTACTCGTTGCAACGACAACCACTCCCTGTTCGAAGAGGGCCGTGAAGAGTCTCTTGAGGATCATCGCGTCACCTATGTCAGTAACCTATTCAACGACAATTGCTTGATTAATCAATCAATCAAGTCTATTTGAGGTAAGGCTCACCCATATCAACTTGTTTTTGCTAGATTAATACTTTAATATTAACTAACCTCCTAAAATAATACACTGCTTATTTTAATTTCATCTAACCTGAAACTCGTCAAAACAAAGTAGCCATGCTTCTTTCGAAATGCTGGTTGCCACCGGGGGCATTGGATCGTACACCTTCGGTCTTGTACCACTCTTGGAGTCAAAGGCTGTCGCTTGCTTGACTTCATGTATCCGCGTGTGAACGTCTGACATAAATGCATGGAAATGAACCCGTTTCTTCAGCTTAATTGGCGAAACGGAGTAGAATAAGTCCATCAACATGGTCTAAAATACGACTCAAAATAAAGTGAAGTAAATACAGGCTAAACTTCAAATTTTATTGCCACTAGCCTTGCCCCCTCCAACAGCACCATGAATATAAACGCCTTTAGGGATCTTTGACTTTTTTGTCTTTGATGTCCCAGAAAACATTGTGGTAAAGAATGTTCCGATTTGATCTGTCATTGACGGTTTCGGCGGTTCGTATGCTTCTAGAGACTTTTGGAGTTTGTCAAACTCTATAAGCACCTTCAATTGATGGCGGTCCTCGGTAATCTTGCCTTTTCCAATTAGCGCATTGTACTCATCCGTCGGTAACACAACTTCTGCTATGTTTGGACTTGTACACAGGTGACGCGTCAGTACCGGAAACATTACCGATAGCAAGGGTGTAGTAGTCGTTTGTCCAGTTCCTCCAGCAGGCCAAAGCCAATTTGATCGCAACAATTGCTTCATGGTGAACCTTTTGCTTACTGACACGGTGTCACGGATACTGCGTCCTATCCTCGATTTCAATGATACTTGTAAGGTACTGCTCGTGCTTGGCGACTCCCGGAACTAGAACCAGCCAAGAGGTGAGTTCCGCTGGAACTTTACGCATCACCTGACTTAAATTGATTACTTATCATTTCAACTGTACTGTAATTAATCCAATGTAATTCTAAGGCTGACTAGACTGCTGACTTAGAGAAGTCATGTGAAAAACCTCCTCAGCTGTCAGCTGTATTGTACCAAGTGAAACCTCCGTTTCAAATCCCGCCATTTATATAGAAAAAAAAACCTGTTTTATTGTAAAACAAAACAGTGGAATAAATCTTTATTCTTCTAAATCAAAATGTAAAAGAAAACTAAATAACTAAGGTTAATTCTTTAAAAGTACAGTAAATTCATCTAGATATATATTGAGAGTTCTAAAACTATTAAAATGAATACAAGAATAGGGCGCCTATTAGTATACAAACAAGGGTAAGGAAGATTTATATAATGGTACGCCAAAAGTACTGAATACATTACAAAAATCAGTTTACCGACAACCCTCTGAACAAGTACTTATCAAGTCCGCGCAAAATGGGAGTCTATTCGATGAACAGTTCGATGTAACGACTTCCCATCATGTTCCTGTGCCTATGTAGGGCTTCATTTTGGTCATGTGAGCTTGCAAAGAAGGCTCGAGCTGAACCTGTTAAAAAAGCCATCCACCATTGAAAATGCTTGCTTGCTTATTAAAATTATTAATTTGACTTCAAAAGATTTACCGGAAGGCCGGTTCGTTTCATCAAAGATGATTTGGACTCCTCTTGTGGGTATCGGAGCAAAGAAACTGATGATGTCCCCTTCGGTTGCAGACCAAGGAAGACCACGCATGAGTAACGGGTATTCTCCCGAGCCGCCCATACGCTGATTTCCTTTGAGGCCGGGCAAAAGTGGACGAAGTGCTGGTTTTCCAGTATGAGAGCTTCCCCCCATGTCCCAAGAGTTCTCAACTCTGTTCGCGTAGTCACTCCAAGTACTTTGACCTCCACCTCGACCATATCCTTAAATAAAACAGAACAACTCAAAACGTGTTTACTACTGTACAAAATTTAAGTCTGAATTTTGCTTACCACCACCGCTGCCGCCGCCACCCCCATTACTGTTACCCATGACATTATTTCTTCCAAAATAGCGATTTGGTCCAGGACCTGGTCTTTGATTTCCCATGTGCATCGGTTGTCTTCCAAGGTTCGGTCTAGAGTCTCGATTCTGAGGACGATCGTAAGGGCTCGGTCTGTTGGCGTGAGAGTATTGTCGATGATTGCGGTGAACCATGTCGTTTAACGAGTTCCGCAACTCGGTAGGCGTCACTCGAAAGATTTCAACATATCTGGAGGAGACATCGACAACCAACATAAGAATCGACTCAATCACGACTACAATTGGAAAACCTGGCAGTTGAGCCCCATCTTCCCAGTCCCAGCTCCCACCCAGGAGGGAACCGAACCGCCCAGGAGAATACCAGGTGTACGACACCGTAGAAGGGATTAATTGGTCAAAAAATAAGGAAAAAAGGTAAACCTGTGTCCGATACATTCCCGATCCCTCTGCAGTGCCATCTCAGCCAATGCCCGAGATTGGAACTGACAGTAAGCTTCTCCCGTAACTTTCCCACCTGAATCCACGACCAACTGAATTCCATTCGGTGCAATCGCCAACCCTATGCCACCACCCATTAATAATTTAATTCACCACAATTACATAATTAAACTGGAGTCCCTTACCCTTTTACCCTATAGAGCCCTCCCGCTCGCTCGCTCACTTACCTGAGAACCCTCACGAATAAGGAATAAAAACAAAATTACCAGAAAAAAATTGCTCAATGTCCTCCGGTGTACACTCGAACGGTATTCCCCTCAAGCGCACAAACGTTTCAGCGTCTTCGGCAGAGAACCCATAGCCCCCCGAAGGCCCGTTATTACCCCTCCCTCCACGGTATGGGCCACCTGACCCGTTCAAATGTTCATCCGGACGAGACCGCTTCAGAATCCAATCCATCTCAACCTTCTTGACTTTGTACACCTCAAGAAGTAAACAAAAGTTGGTAGTTTAGCAAATTGATTTAAACGTCTTATCTTATTGTGCATTTCCATCTAACAATAACTCTACGGCTTCGGGTCAGATTCAGATTGTACCAAAGGTGTTTTGAGGTTTTCAAATAGGGGAATAACATTGCGGGATATTTAATACAATCCAATCCAACCCAGCAGTTTCGTGCATAGAATTATTATTTAAATCAATGAAACACGACATACTTCTATGTATCTATGGCCCATGGTTTGATGATCCTTTGTCAAGGCTAGCTCCACGTCACGTTCCGTAAGCATTTCCACAAAGCATTCTCCAGTTGCTCGACCTTCGCTCGTCTTGACCAAATGGACTCCATCGCGGTCACCCATAATCTGGCACTCGGCTGTTTTTAAGAAGACAAATCGTTTACTTAGGACAGCATTGACCTTATGCGGCACAAGTCATCCCATTGAAGCGAGTGAACAAGTTATGCAGTATAACACTTCTTACCTCCAAAAAAGTCAACGACATCGTCCACGGTCATTGCCCATGGACAACCTCTCATTTTCACGACATACTCCATTTCAATGGCTTCTTCTTCAAATTGTTCAGGAATCAGCTGGCGACCGTCCACCTCAAATAAACTTGGAGGCTTCCCCAGAAACTCTTGTCCTAAGACGACGCCGTTGGAGTAGTTCATTGGTCTATATCAATTAATCTAATCATGCAATTAATCGGAACTCAATAACCCCAACTCTACCGATTACAACTTGCGCACTAATTAATTACTTTTAATTAATTCCCTTCACAACCATTGTAGATTTCAAATTTAAAAAACCCCCCTTTTTCATTGTAGCGTAAGTCTACCTTACTCGCATGAAACCAACGAAATTCGGTAATGGACACTCACTCTCGTTAATCATCAATTTATGCGAAAAAACCAATCATCTGCACAATTTCTATTTGCTTTAAAATTACGTACTAAATTGCTCTTAGGATATAGGTACTCATTAACTTTAAAGAATTAAGAGTCAAATTAAGATCATGCTTGTGCAGATGACAGAATCTCAAAGTAAAGCCCACACTCCATCACCGTGCTTGTCTTCGACGCTGAAAATGTTCCAACATTTATTTGGAGCTAAGTGGATTCTTCTTGATTTGAAAAAGGATGAGAGGGAGAATATTTCATCTACTTCTCGATGCCTTGAAGGTCATTTAAAAAATCATTTAAAAAAAACGTTTTTTTTTTCTAGAATCAGCGTCGAACGTACGTGGGTTTTGAGGGTATCACTCAAGAGGTCCTTTGTGGCCGGACAGCAAGAATGGGAGGTGCTGGAACGTTGAATGAGGGGATAGCGTTCGGTGAGTGAGACATCATTCCGAAATACTGGCAATTCGAGGACTACTTAGTTCACTGTATTGAACAGATCAAACTTTGATACACATTCCTCCAATTCTCGAAAAGGAAGTGAAGAAAAGGGCAACATTCCTGGAGACGAGCAAAAGCTACCTCGTCTCCGGGCATCATCGAACGGCGTGGTTGCTGAGGGCTGTAACATGTATCGACCTTACAACGCTTGCCGGTGAGTAGTAGAGCGTTCAACTGGCATCTCGACGAGACAACAAGTCATTTATAAATTTCACATAGGTGACGATACGGAGTCGAATGTGCGTCGCTTGAGCGTCAAGGCCCTGAATCCAATCCGTAGGGACATCTTGTCCGCAATTGGTCTCCAAATTGACTTCAAGTTGACATGTGGAGCTGTATGTGTCTATCCAGCTCGCGTACCAGAAGCTGTCCTTGCCATCGGCGGAAAAATTCCAGTAGCCTCCGGTAATTATTTGGGCAACGAGTATGCAATTTCATTGAATGCCTAACCATACCTGTCATTTTGGAATATTTTAAATTGATCAAGCTGCTGTTTCATTATTATGTAGTTGCGACGGGTTTCCCAGCCGGACAAGTACCTTTGGAAACGCGTCTCAGAGAAATCCGTTTTGCTGTGGAGAGTGGAGCGAGCGAAGTTGACATAGTGATCAATAGACCGCTGGCAATTGCTGGAGATTGGAAGGCATTGTATGATGACCTTCGGAAAATGCGTAGCGCTTGTGCACATGCGCACATGAAGGCAATCCTTGCGGTCGGAGAACTCCCTGACTTTACATTTGTTTACAAGGCTTCAATGGTAGCCATGATGGCTGGAGCAGACTTTATCAAGACTTCTACTGGTAAGTCGCCCAATTGAGGTATATTAGATTACTTTTTATAAACTCATATCAACAACTCTAAGATTCAGTTGAAAATTTCCAGGAAAAGAAGCAGTCAACGCCACAGTTCCAGTTGGTTTAGTGATGTGCCGTGCCATTCGTGACTATTTTTCCAAAACGGGAACCAGAATAGGTCTGAAGCCTGCGGGAGGGCTCCGCATAGCTCAAGATGCCATTTTGTGGCTAATTCTTGTCAAGGAAGAGCTTGGAGCCGATTGGCTCAACAGCGATTTGTTCCGAATTGGCGCTTCTGGGCTTCTCAGCGACATTGAACAAAATTTATACTTTCAGGCATTTGGACGCTATCCTCCTCCCGATCTTTTGCCTGTCACCTAAATTATTTTCAATTGTACGTCAAATACAGAACTTTATTTTACTTTTATTGCACCAGGGACTTTCCAAGAAAACCTGATTTTGCCTTCCAATGCTTTCATATTTTGTTTGCACCAGCTAGAACTTCTGCTGTCAATATTCCGGATCTTAGTTTTTTATTACTTTGGGAATCTACCGTGTACTCGTACGGTGTTATTAGGTTGCTGTATTTTGAGGCACTTTCTTAACCCTCGCCCATGTCGAATCCAAGCGCCTCCGGCCCAGAAGGGTTGAAATGCTCCTTAAGGAATGATTAATTGTCCATTTCCGGTGGGATTTTAATGAGTGGCGAGGCGGAGGTGAGTGGCCGATTGGTTCCTTGGTCCAGAATTGGCGAAGGACGTGAGGTGGGAATTGATCTCTAAATTAATTTCTGCCTTGCCTCATTCCCTTCTGCGGAAAAAGTAACTGGACTCGACGCCTTGTCTTCTGCCACCGCCTTCGACGACGCTTCGAATAAAAGCTCAAGGGATCCAATGTCAGTGGCTCAGTAGTGGATCAATTGACTTCAAGCATCCATTCTTGAACAATTAATTGGTATCATGGGCCTCCACCTCATGTTCATCTTGTCAATGGCTCTTTGCGTGACAAGAGCCCTCAGCACATTTGCTCATCACTACTACCGCCTTCCACCTACCTTCCATCCCTTCCAGGTAGGAATTGTTTTTAATCAAAACTTTGAACTTGAATTAATAGTTCTACTATCCAACATAACAAGGACAGTGTCAAATCAAATGCAATGTTAAAAGTAATATTTAGTTCGACGAAATGCTTCCAAACTAATTTCAATTGGGATTTTTAATGTCGTTTTCATTGAAAGAAAAATGTTGTTTTGGGCTTTCAAACAAATTAAAACAAGAAAAAAAAATTAACATAAGCAACAAAATACTTCCGTCTTTCATACGGCCAAAAATAAGGTAATTGTTAAAGTTAACAATAACAAAGACTGCAACTTGAAACTTTAAGATTACATTCTACCATTTGGATCATACAATAATTGTTTTACTCCAATTATTGGAATAAAACGTGCAACATTTAAATCATTAAAGAAAAATAATCTAATTCTTTAAACAAAAAACTTTCTAGGAAAGCCCGTCAATGACGTTCTCTGGCGACTATGACCTTGAATTACTGAAACCAATGTCCCAAATGCCAATGCGCAAGCATGTACCGCTTTACCTAATTCCTCAGACGTCGCTCCACTTGTACCCAACAACGGCGGCGCATCTCCCAGCCATTGAAATCCCATTGGCTGAGCCCTTGGTACTCACGGGTCCGGTTTCCGATGTGGTGGCTCCAGTGGGTTTCAACGTCTTTTTCCGTGGGTCATTTTGTCCGTTTTACACAGTTGCCCTCCTGGCACCCATCCCTGCGGGAATACAGTTTTCCCATGAAACTCCACTTGTGATAAACGTCATATACGCCATACCAAGGCGCCCCGAAGCGCAGTCCCACTCCCATCAAAACATTCAGACAAAAACTCCGATGAAATCAACTAAAACGGAAAAATATCCTGAAGGTACACAGCTTGCAACAACTCCGGATACGATATCCTTGGATGGCAGTGACACGGTCTCTCTAGCTTTGAATGACCCCAATGAATTGGGTCCGTTCGAAAATACCAAAGAATCTCCATATCTCCAGGAGCTTCGTCTCCAGTCTCTTCAAAGGCAACTCCAAGAACTCCAAGCTCAAATTCGGAAAATTAAAAGACTAAGAAATTGAAAACTGAACAACCTAATATACAAATAAAAGATTTATAAAACCATTTTAACCAAATTAACAGTTAGGCATCTCTTTTGTTGAAGTTAAGACAACGTGTCGATCATGTACCGTTTCCAATCAGAATCCGTAATTGTCATTAATATGCGAAACTTCGCTGAAAAAAAAGAAGACCGCTGAACCTCTTCGTGGCCCAGCCCAGCTCAAACGCGACCTTTGTAAATGTCCCAGACAATAGCATAAAATAACTTTCCAATCAGGTAACTTTTACTTATGTAGAAAATTTATTCTAAGTTTACTCAAGTATCACCCAATTTCTTTAGTTCAAGGCGTGGCATTATATTCATTGACTGAAGTTCTTGAAAGAGAAGTTTGCAAGCATATGGAATTTGAACTGTATGGACATTTGCACTAGATTTGCACCCGTGGCACCTGAAATAAAATAAGAAAGCCAAAATGTTCAACCACAACCACGCCAAATTGAAATAGAATAAAACAAAATTGATAAATGCTTACCACCCAGAATAACCCATAATTCCGCAGGTACCACAAACGTCCACGTCGAATATGTCACTAGAAATACAAAGACGCTCCAGAACAAGCATAGCAGCTCCTATATAAAGAAGCTTGGATTGTAAATCATTAAGCGAATGGGCTACTCGAAAGAAATTTTTTGAAATATACCATAGCCAATCAAACAATCTCTCTCCATCTCCCCTAGTCGAAGTCCACCTTCACGAGATCGTCCTTCAGTCGGTTGACGGGTTAGAACAGCTCGTGGTCCACGTGACCTTGCGTGAATTTTATCCACCACCATATGCTTTAATTTCTGATAATATACCTATTGAAATAGAAAGTAGATCTTGCATAAATCTGCTAATTATGTCATCAAATCAGTGTCAGTCATTTACCGGTCCAGAATAAATATATCCAACCATTGGTTCCCCCGTAAGGCCAGAGTAAAACATATCCTTCCCCTCGTAGTTATAACCATGACGAATCAGATCTTCTGACACATCCCTAACTTTCGAACCTCCAAACGCTGTAGAATTTAAAAAAAAATTAAGTCATGTAAAAAAGTGTTATATGTTCATTACAAATAGCTCACCAGTTCCGTAGTGTTGCTTTCCATCTAGAACACCTGCCTTCCCAGCCAGAAGTTCTATAAGTTTTCCAACCGTCATTCGTGACGGATAGCCATGGGGATTCATAACTACGTCTGGACAGATTCCAGAGTCATTCCAAGGTAGATCTTCTTGATGTACAATTAGCCCGGTCACACCTTTTTGACCGTGACGACTACTGAACTTGTCGCCAAGCTCGGGCCGACGAGTCTGCCGTAACAGGAGTTTAAAAACGTGAGAGTCTTCATGGTTAGAAGTAACCATAACTTTTTCGACATAAGCCGGAAGTCCACCTTTGTAGCTGACAGGAACTTCCTTGTACTCAGTCGTTTTGCGGCTCTCCTCGCCTCCGGCAACAGGAGCCTGTGTGACGGTTGGCATAGACTTATTGACGAGAACTTGCTTGTTGTCAACAAGTGCTCCTACAGTTGCAATGCCGTCATAATCTAGCGCCTGATGACGCCATATTGGACCTAATTATTATAAATTTCATTTAAATCTACCAGCATCAGCATATATTAGCAAGAGTTTTAGTATGGAACAGCTTTAATTGAATTTTGTCCACATTTGAAAATTGTTTGTCAAGTCTTCGCGAAAAAATGTTTCGGCTTGTCAGCCTTATTATAAATTGTACAAAAGTTCAAAAAATTCTTACATCTTGTTTCCGCATTCAGCAGTGGACCCATTACTCGATCTTCCCTTTGGTTCGGATACTTCTTGAGTGCGCATTTTGCATTTCTGAAAACGAAGCATCGGCCATAACCTCTATCCAGCGATGATTTGTTTAGAACTAAGGCATCTTCAATATCATAGCCGCTGTAGCTCATGACGCAGATTATTGCATTTTGTCCGGCTGGCAATTCATGAAAGTTAATAAATTCAAGCGTCCTTGAAGTCACCATTGGCTTGTGTGGATATACTAGGTTGTACATTAAGGTATCTATTCTGTTTTTCTGGTTGAGCCCAATAGTTCCCATTGCTTGTTTCCCCATGGCGCATTGATAGGTATTACGTGGACTTTGGTTATGGTGGGGGTAGGGTACAAGGCCGGCACATGCCCCTAAGAGCGTAAATGGGTCAATTTCCAAATGGGTAGTGTCCCACCGCAGTTGGGTTTCATTTAGAGCCACATAGCAATTGCTCTCTTCGTTGACATCCAGAAATTCAATTAGTCCGTCTGCCAAAAAGTCTTGAAAAGAGCGAAGACCAGACTTCAGTTCCTCAATATGCATTTGAGTCACTCTTGAATCACCAAACTCGACAATGATGTAGGGTCGAGAGAGTCGGCCTCCTTCCGATGAAACGTAGATGCTACGCATTTTCTTATCGATATAAATTGACACCCCTCCTGAAATGTAGCCAAGCCGACGGAGACGACGAAAGTCAGAAACCAAACGATCATAGTCACGAGTAATTCCAAAAATTCCGCCGTTAAGAAATATGACACATGTATCCCCCGAATGGAGCTCTTCACCGCTCACCAACATTGCGTCTTCTGCACCAAGATTAAAGAGAACCTGGATAATAGGACCTTCATCCACTCGTGTGGTAATGTGTGTCATCAGGGCCAAGTTTTTAACGAGCCCACAGGACTGTGAAATTAAAATAAAACTGAAGAATGTTTAATCATTTAAATCATGTAAAGCACCTCTCCTTCAGGAGTGTCTGATGGACATAGCATTCCCCATTGACTCGCTTGTAAAGATCGCGGACCGGCTACTTTCCTCGTTTTCTCAAATTGGGAATTGATGCGCGTCATCATTCCTAGCGCTGAAATATACGAAAGTCTCGAAAGTACTTGTGTCACTCCTTGTCGCTCCATTTTGAAACGTTTGATCGTCCAATTTCCCTGTAACAAATTATAGCATTAATATTCCGAGCAATTTAGCTTATATTTATTTTGAGCTAAATACTGTAGAAATTGCACTCTCAAGTCCGTTGGTAATTTGATCCTGACGCATGTGTGTTACTACGTCAAATACAGCAGCCTTCAACTTAGGTATGTTCTTGTCAGCAATCATTTTCAGCTGTAACAATTCCTGAAGTTAAGCATTGAAATCATTTATATTTACATAAATAAGAGCATAACAACCTCCCAATTAAACTTTTTAAATAAATCTTCAAATAGAAGAGCAAGCAGTGAACCAGCAAGTTCCAGTCGCTTATTTCCATAATAATCTCTATCGTCCAAGAGTGAGTGATCTGTTTGAGCTAAAATGACTCTGCGAATCATCAGCCCTGTGTAAGTGGCCTTGAGTTTGAAATTAAAATCTTCGACTGGAACATGGGCCAAAATCGTCGTCGATAGAAGTTCCATCACTTCATCTTCGGCAGAACGCTTACTTCCTCCAAACTTCTTTTGTTTGACTTTAGCAGCTAAATATATGATTGCCTATTGCATCAAAAATTAAAAAAACTTAAAGAAGAATTTAGGCACCGCGCTATTTTAACTCCTAATGCATTTCATTATCATTACCTGCTCTTGTGTCATCACCTTCAGGTTTCGACCTTCTTCAATTGAATCAAGGAGCTTGTCAATGAAAAATGGCTCCGGACCAATTAGCTGAAGCATTTCTTGTTCCGTTTCTATACCCATAGCCCGGAAAATGACGGTCACTAGAATGTCGTCCTGGAGGGAATTGTGCCGAAGCAGAAATTTTCCATTCTTGATCAAAATTGATGTTCGCGACTTCTTTTCGTGGGTTGAACTAACGACTTGACATGTTGGTTCTCCCTTCTTATCCAGGTCTACAATAATGCGATTCATTTGCAATTGTTCTTGAATTAAGATCACTTTCTCTGATCCACGCACTACAAAGTAACCGCCCGGGTCATAAGGACACTCCTGAAGCTTCGCCATTTCAGCGGCAGATTTCCCATTGAGAATACAGTTGGAGCTTCGAAGCATGATTGGCATTCTGGATTGAATTTATAAGAAAATAGTCAAGACAACGCCTCTCAAAATTTAAATTGTAAGGTTTGTAAACGCTACTTGACAATTTACAAATTGGCTATTTATTACGCTGCAACGCGTTGCAAGCAAGCAGCATAGCAGCATCAGGAGCGGGTGTGACATAGGGGAAAGGGCAGAAAATAATCAGGCAGAGTTCTGAGAAAACTATCAAACCAATTACAGATGGGTGATAGCTCTGACGGTGACGGTTATCATACAGCTACATATGCAGCCCAAAAACAACGAGCTATCAAGGTCAAGAAACCAGTAGGAGATGGTATCCAACAACAAAATCGACGTCGTCAGCCAGCAGTCCGAAACGGAAATAGACGATCAAGACGCAAAGATCGACAAAATGATTCCAAAACTAAGAAAAGGCACACCCGATCCATTAATATAAATATCCGAATTTTACCAGATCCAGGATCCTATCCACCAGTGCCATCATGCGAACGTCGAATCAACCTGGCAGAGCAGTCGTCCACAGTTTGTGTAAGGATGCGCAATTTGGTGGACACCTCTAGGCCAAGAAGCAATTCTAGACCTGTTGATGACAAAACGGTATCACATCGCCATCAGTACATGAACGGTGAACAAATAGAACGGCGCGTTGAATGGCAAACGGAGCATTCTCAACGCACCACGGAAGAAATTTTCCCCTTTCAAGAAACGCCAAGTGGAAATTTAAAGATCGCGAAAGAGCAAGTATGTTTGCAAAGTCGAAATGTAGCCGTTATTATAGCGGATCCCAGGCGCATACTTCTTAGAAACATCCGAGAAGAACAAGTTGCTGCAGCTACAAAGTTTAGAAACAAAGAGCGACTTGAACCTACTGAAACTAACACAATATTTAGAAACCAGGATGGATTCGGACTCGGGGTTGTAGATACTAACAAAATGTTTAGAAACCAAGACAAATTCAGCGCTGTTGATACCAACACAATGTTTCGAAACCAAGACGGATTCGGAGCTGCTGATTCTAACAAAATGTTTAGAAACCAAGACGGATTCCGAGCTGTTGATACCAACAACACAATGTTTAGAAAGAACGATTTATTCGAAGCTGATGATACCAACACAAACTTTAGAAACCATGAAGGATTCGGAGCTGTTGATACCAACACAAAGTTTACAAACGAAGACGAATTCGGAGCTGTTGGTACCATTCCCAACGCAATGTTTAGAAACCAAGATGGATTCGAAGCATTATCCAACTCGAATGATTCGTACAAACCCGAATTCGATAACATAGAAGTGGACGAAGAGGCAGTGGAAGCAGCTAGGCTGATTCAAAGAACAGTGCGAGGCTGGTTAGCCAGAAAAAAATATGGAAAGCTGAAGAGGGCGGCGCTAGCTGTTCAAGCGGCCTATCGCGTTTCTCAAAAGAAAATTCCTATCAAACTTCGAGGATTCCGAGTCAAGGATGGAGAATCAATTCTGATCATTGGAGGCTACGATAAGGACCGTGATATAGGTCCAGAAAATCCATCCACATCTATCTTCCAGTTAAATACATTTCGAAACCTTTGGAATCTGCATGGTGACCTCCCAGCACCACGAGCACGCCACGGCACTGTTCAAATTGGCAAATTTCTATATATTTTCGGTTTGACTCAAACAGACATTAGAATGCATATTATCTTCCACAATCAAAGCTTTAGTTCATATTTGAGTGTCTTGCAACGAATATTTGTTAACGGATTAATAACTTAACCTATAGGTGGAGAAGACAAAACAAGAGTAACGAAAACTGGAAAAAATGTCAAATGTTCAACGACTTGGTCTCTAGATTTGGTAACCGAAGAATGGACCGAGTTAAGCCGAATGACCACTGCGAGATCCTACTTCGGCTATGCGGCAGTGCATAACAAAATTTACGTTTTTGGCGGACTTGACGAAAACGCGACGTATTTTTTCAACCAGCTAATTTGTAAAGAATTAAATTCTCATTGCCTTATGATGAACATTATTATTGACAGAGCACAGGATACTTGTGAGGTTTATGATCCCAGTGAGGATAGATGGAGGACATTTAGATCCATGGATGGACCAAGACTGAGCCCAGCAGTGGCCAAAAGTGGTGATAAAATCTGGCTGGTTGGAGGCTTCACCAAAATTGAAGGAAATCCTATGCTCAAGTCGACAACGATCTATGATACTACCAAAAACCAGTATACAAATTCATGTGATTATTTGTTGACCTAATTCTAATTCCTGAACATTGGTTTTACTAGATATTATGTTGGCCCTGAATTGCCATTTCCTCGTTGCAACGGGTCCCTGGTTGCTTACTACGATCAATTGTTTTTGCTTGGAGGAGCCACTTATATTAGGAACGAAATCAAAAGTTTGTCCGACGTATCGCGTCTTATTAGAGGAGAATGGGTGACAGTAGGACACCTCAAAACTGGAGCAAGACACGGTCATTGTGCTCTACAGGTCGGAAGATATGTGCTACTCGTGGGTGGAGTTAATTCTGAAACGATGGAGGGAATCGACCAAGTAGAAAGTTTCAGCCTTGAAAAATTAAGGGGTACAACCAAAGCGGCCAATTTACCACTGAAACTCTGCGGTGCAAGCGGAGCAGTTATTCGATAAACATGTTTTTAGACGCAATCTATCGTACTAAACTAAATTAAATACCTTCCTATTGGGAGTCCATTACGAATGACGCGTTGATTTCCCCGGATATATTCAATATCGACCGTTATGGGTGCCGAGTATGTGATGTCCCTCAAGCGACATTCTTGTGGCGTTGTCGCTTTGGTCATATTGAACCCTTCCTCGATACATGGGAATCCAACATGGACGTTGTTGTACTTTAAGTAGAAAGTTGGATCCATATCAGAAATGACGCGAGAATTCGCTAAAATAATCTTCTTGATTTCAATGTTGGCAAAATAGTTGAATGAATCAATGTGCTGGCGTACGAGTCCCTTCAACTCCAAAAATGCTGGAACGAGTTTCCATTTTTCCTACCACAATCCAAGCTTTGAGTAAATAATTTTAATTGCTTGAAGATTGAAGAAGGATTTCTCATTATTATATTCGGTAATTTGGTATTTTTTTTACCTCTACACAACGTGGCTGATAGAATTTACGTTTGGCATGAACCGGATTGGGTCGTATTTCTGGTCCAGGTGGAGGCGGAGTCTTAGTATTCTCATCTCCCTCGTCTCCACTTCCTTCCGCCATTTATTAGTCTGCAGGAAACCAATTTAGAACTTTTGATAAAAAATAATGCCCTAAATTTAATTATTTATTACCGTCAGTACACAAATATGATGCCAAGTTATTTGACAAAATAAGGATTTAGAATCACCTTGTACTGTACAATAATTTCTTAGAATAATTCAATAATAATTTATTTTGAAAAATTTGACAAAAAACATTAGTTTGGTTTTGGGAAATCTAATGTATCTTCTTCACTTGACTCCAATTTCGCTTGAAATTTTTCTACAGCAGTTTGGAAGCTAGATGAAGGATACTCTGGCCAAGAGATAAATTGCAAATATAAATCCAGAATCTTAAGAGGAACGAGGGATCCGAATTGGGTAAAGATCGTGAAACCCTGGAGAATAAGGCGCGGTCCACAACCAGGAATCCACTGCTCTAACTGGGGAACCACTGGATTCTTTCTTGAGTGAAGGTTGTGTCGAATGAAATACCATAGCTGAATAAGATTCTCTTTTCCTATTTTCTCAATAACATCCATGTTTGGTCTAAAATGAAAAAGAAACATCTGCTCTGGGTCGTACTGGATTCGCAGGCGTCTGTACTTTTCTGTAGGATCTGAAATCTCAAAAGCAGCATTCCGGGATTCCCATGGTAAGAAAGCCTTTCGTGGTATCCCTCCAAGGATCTCATGGTGAAAGAGTAATTGAAAAAGAACAGAAGCTGGACGATATAACGTAAACAACGACTCTGGTGAACTTGTTAGAATAGATGCTGATTTGGAATCAATCACAATGTAAAAAGACATGCCTGCCCAGTCAAAACCTTCTTCAAATAGCATACGCTGTGTTACGAGAGATCGAATCGCAAAATTCAACACACTGCTAGTTCCAGTAGCCCCAAATACATATAGATTTGAATTCCCTCGCTTAAGTTGACTGAAGACCTTTGCTACGCGACACTCCCCGTCTTGTTTATCGGCATGATGAAGGCGTGGCAGAGCCAGAAAATTGGTTAGCACTAAATTAACATTGTACTTTTCAATCAATCGAGCACCCAGTTTACTGTTTTCTTCCACGCAATTCACATGCTTGAAGCCTAGTCTGGCAACCAATTTCGAAGTTAGTACTCCAAATCCAGGGTTGAACTCAATAACGGTTGCGTTTCGATCAAGTTGACTGTGATGCTTAATTATAGTTGATATTTTGTCACCGATATTATCATCAGCTAAATACAGCGATGATTGAGCCCCTCTTTTCACAGCAATGTAATCCGCAGCATCAGCACATGTAAGACTGTGATCCTGTTTGAGAATTGGTAGAGTCTTCAGAAACTCGTTGAACTCACTTTTAGTTCCTCGACGACCAGGCTTATTCTTTATTTCAATCGGTGTATCAGTTTTTGCTGCTGGGCTTTTCGTGGTCAAGAATGACCAAGAAGCCGACACCGTACTTATCGTTCTCGTGTGATGTAGAGGCCATTTGTTCCATTTTAGAATAGCGAGCATGGTACCCTTCGACGATCTGTTGTAGACAGCCAAAATTCTGTAACATGGATCCCATGGCATACTTTAAATTTTAAAAGACTCCCAAAACCAAACAGTTGAAACAGATAATTGCTTTATCTTAGGCGCATCAATTTGTTTAAGAAAACTAGAGTAATTGAATTACCAAAACAATTTCTATTTAAACTAAATGCATCTTTTGAACATTTTCACTAGCAATTACAACTGACCTTTAAGGGGCGTCAAACACGTGGCGACATGCAACCAGCCAAACAGGCCAGTCAGCAAAAGACAAGCAAACCTTTTGTGATGTTAAGGCCAGATCAAGGTGACATGTCAAGGAATGTGGTGGTATTCTTGTGTAGTGTCCGTAGCAGCTAGATCCAATTAATTGGTCAATTAAGAGTACAACTCACTATTCTCAAATTAGTAATTCGCTTTTTTCCAGTACCAGCGCAGAGCGCAGTGTATTTATCAAATAATAAAAAAGTACTAGTAAATTGTATTGCCGCCCAAAAGCTTTGAAAAGAAGAAGAGGTAGACTCGTTGGTGGATAAAAGCAAAGTGGATTAAAAGGTACAACCAGTGGTTATCACCTGGACGAAACACCCTGATTTTGGTGGACGAAACAAAAAAGTCAATGAAAGTCGGCCATCGTTGCAAATATTTGAATTTGGCGCTAAACATCGCGGACTTTTACCCATAAAATTTACATGTTATGCAGCCAGTAAAAATCAATTTTATCCATACCAGATGGTCAAAACACGTTTCATCCGGAAGAATCGCAACACTGGGTAGATTGCGAAATTGAGGAGATCCGAGATCCTCTTCGTTTTCGATTTTCGAATAGCGCACGTAACGGCACAAGTAATTTCTTATTCAAACTCGAGCCCGCGAACGCAAAGGCCAACTTAATTTGTTTTATTTTCAAAATTATTAATTAGAATTAAATTATTAAATTAAATTAGAAGTTAGTAAATTAATTTTTGTTCACGATCGCATCAGAGGTGCGGAAAGGGGTGCCGACTGGACCGATTTCTGCACCCCAAATATTTTAATCGGCAGGCTGCCGAAAGAATTCGACAGCCCGATATGGTTCGTCGGGCTGCCGAAAGAATTCAGCAGCCAGAAAACCGAAAAAAATCGGGCGCCTGCGGCGCCAAATGACTTTTCTTTCGGATCATTCCCTGCAACAATTGGCAAAAATCCGCCTGCAGTGCTTAGGCTATAAGACATTTAACAGTTTTTATGCTAAAATATTATTACAGTAACGACTACTTCATTAAGTAGTCGTTATGAATGCTAACTTCGAGCGTCTCTGCACAAAAAAATACGGCGTCAGCGTCCGTTTTGTGAACTTGCGTACTTCGGGCAATCATAGTTTCCGATGGAAGTTTTACAAATTTGGAACGCCTGTGGCGTTAAAACTGTTTTAGCTAGTTTTGGGCACTTTCGCCGAAAAAAATACAAAAAATCGGAACGCCTTCGGCGTTAGAAACTGACCGTTTTGCTAGTTTTGGACATTGTAGCCGATAAAAATTCAAAAAATTGGAACGCCTTCGGCGTTAGAAAATGGGTTTTTTTTTAGCAAGTTTTGGGCACTGTAGCAGTTCAAAATTCAAAAAATCGGAACGCCTTCGGCGTTAGAAAATGGGGGTTACTAAAAAAACTTTGTTAAATGCGTCTGGGCTATACGCACTTCAACTACAAAGGCACTATTTTGCAAGGTACTAAAAATAAATAAATAAAATGGCGGATGCCGATTTCGGCAGATTCAGGAAGAGCTCAGGTGCCGATTTCGGCACCCAGGAAACCCCAAATTTTCGGCACCCGAAATTCGGTCCATTCCGCACGTCTGGATCGCATTGCAGTTTATTTAAAGATGAGTACTTCATAAAAGAATTGAAATCATTGAAATACCTTTAATCTAATCAACTGAATGTTGATTCTACAACAATTTATTAAGTTAGAGGAGAATTTGCGGCGGTTATTGTGGGTTTTTAGTTTAATTAGCGTTTGCTTAACAGTTCGAACTTCGAATTCACGGTTAACGGAGCTCGGCTGGACACGGCCACACATGTAAGTCATATGATTTGGCCGTTGCTATGCACTGGAAAAATTTAGGCGTACAGTTATGTAAAGCTGGAAAATCAAAGGAAGCGTAAAACGCAAGTTATTGGATTACGAAAAATTAACTTGTATTTGTATTTTACTCTCACTTTCCTTAGGCCATTTGTGCAAGATACTTGCGGCATTTGATTTGTTGTCAGTAACGTTCGGTCAAATTGTCTTCCGTTCCGTGTGATTGCTCAAGCACAAGACGAAGAGAAATGCCAGAGGGCGAGGGATCAGCACTCTTCGACCAATTCCAACAATTGGATCTCAATAGGAGTTCAACTACTCACGAAGATGTACCCCACAATATTGGTACTTATTTCTTCAGCTCCATTGTTCAAGAAATTCCTGTTTCATACCTCATTACAAAACTGGGAACCACGCTCATGATCTGGATCGGTACGTCGGATGGAACTTTAAATGAGCTCAGTTACTCCACCTTAACACGTTATGATAAGGGTTTACCTTCATCGACAGCACTTATAACCTCCGGGGATCCTACCTCCAGTGTAATGGCCACCAAACTCGCAAAGAAACTTGGGAAGCCCGTTTTTATTTCCTGTAATATTAAGGAAACATTTGATGGCTCGATGCACCAAGCGATACAAACTCGCCTTCTACAAGAGATTGAAAACCAACCGTCCAAGTTTTGATTGAGTGTCGTATCGAAGCGGAGACAAAAAATGCTGATAAAATGAAAATACTGTATGTTATGTTTACAGATTTTTTCATAGATCCATTGCATTATTATCATAGTTAATAAAAAACATTTTCACTTTCTTTCTGAAATTCTTAACCGAAACCAATTGCACTTGTGTGTGTGCGTCTTGGTCACGCCTGCTGTCCATCATTATTTCTTATTATTTTCCGCTACACTTGTCACCATCACACGAAGCAAAACTGAAGACCTTTCGAGATGGAAGAAAATGAACATCGTGGAGTGTGATGATGGCCTTGAGATTATGAACTTGTGCCTTATATGCCCATGCTTTGTATTCACGGCGAAAGTTTACTGGGCTATTGGCGTTGGTCCATGATCAATTAATTTTGAATGATCTTTTAATTGGGTTGAAGAGGAGGTGATTAGGATGAAGAAAGTGAAGTGAGTAAACTTTGTTCTTTTTCATTAAGTTTTCGCTTGGATAAGCTTCCTCCCCTTTTCGTCCAATCAGCGTAGGAGGACCCTTTTTTCGTTTGATGTACTTTGTGGCATGTGGTAGTGATACAATTCAAAGGGTCTTTCTCTACTGTTAAATAGATCAACTCTCTTCATCAAAAGTCTTCATTCGTCGTGTAACACTCGGGGTGGATATCGGCGGCGGTTAAAATTTCAAAAAGCATGAAGACGCTCTCCATTCTTCTAGTAAGTAATGCTCCGACAGTACTTCAACAAAGCATAAAATCCTTAGAAACTGCTAATCATGTAACATTACGTTTTAGGTCACATCGGTTGGCCTTTGTCTCGCCAAGCCGCCCAACAATCCGCGGTTTCCAGACTTCCTTGCACCTTTCAGGGGTATGTTTGGGAATTCTCGGGGAAATCAGCACCCGCATCCGGATAGAAATGCTCCGGCACAGTCGCATGACTCGGCTGGAGCAGAAACAGGCAAACCGGGATCAGCGGTTGCAGGGCATGATTCGGAAAACAGTATCCGACCTTATTTTCCCTCTGCTTTTTCTCATTCGCCATATGAAGATGCTGAAAGGCGGCCCCAATTCCAGGATGAAGGGCGTCCACCGCATCAATTCCAGGCCGATGGAAAGCCTCATCAATTTAGTCCAGAAGGAAGGCCACCACCACAATTCAATTCTGATGGAAGACTATCACCGCAATTTAGTCCGGAAGGCAGACCGCCTCCTCATTTTGGCTTCGGAGCACGTCCACCGCATATTCATTCCGATGGACGCCCACCGCCACAGTTTAGCCCTGAAGGGAGATCTCCGCCGCTGTTTAGCCGTGAGGGGAGGTCTTTGAACCAGTTCAGTCCAGATGAGCGCCTGCCCCATCAATTTAATCCAGAATCTAGAACTCCGCCGGAGTTTTTTGATGAAGGAAGGAATCCACCTCAATTCCAACCTGAAGCAAGGTCTGTGCATCAATTTAACCCAGAGTCGCCACAGTTTCACCGACGACCCACCCGGCAGCACAGCTCTAACCAATATAATTCTCCGCCACAGAGCTCCTCATCAGGATTTCCAGGTTACTCTCCTCAAAACATCGGAGATGAAAAATCTACGGGCTTTACCGACTTCGCTTTCAATCCTGTCGATTTCGACCGAACAAGCTTCGGATCAGGCAGTGATGAACGAAAACCATTCAGCGGTGGAGATAGGTCACCGTTCCATCCTAAACAAATTCCGTCCTTCGGACATGGACAGAGTCCAGATTTTCAAGGTCCACCGCCCCGTTCTCTACCAGGCGGGGGAGATATAGTTACTATTCATGACCTCCAGAAAGGAAGCAGTGGAAATGGCGAAAAGGTAGCTTACTTTGACGACGTTTACCGACAACTTCCTCGGAATTTCCAACCTAACAATCTACGCTTCCAGGGAGAATCAGTTCGCGGAGCCACAGGAACGCCTTCCCATAGTCCGTCGCCCCCAAAATTTCGACCACCGCCACCGAATTCTCGAGAAAATTCAAGCTTTGGTGAAAGTCGTGGAAAAGAAGCCATTTTCAAGCCAAAATCTCAGGCAGAAAATGATGTTCACTATGGCAAGCCCATGCTAATGAGTGGATCTTCTACAAGCATGCCCGCTGTCGTCAAGCCTAATAAGTCCAAGAAGGGAAAATCCTCGGATATGGTGCCTTCCTCGTCATTTCACAACCCTAGCGCGCGCTGGGACATGGAACCAATCGCTGTAAGTTTGCTAAAAAAAAACGTTCAACTTTCATGTTACAATTTATGTTAATTTTGTAAATCAAATTTTAGGCTGCTTCAAGACAAGGCGGAGGAGGTGATGAACATTTTGGAGGGGGCAGTGGAGACAGAATCCTCTACCATGTAGCAGGTGAACGTAAATTGCATTTTTGATTTTAAAATTTTATACTGACGATAATTTTGCTTTCAAATACAAGTATTTGTACAATCACAAATTAAAGTTTAAATAACGAGCCCATATGTCTTTCAGGTCATGCAGGTCCGTACTCGTACAGATTTGGGTACGATACAGGAGCTGGGTGAGGCTACAAAACGAAATTGATAATTTATAAACGTTTGGACTTATCAGGTGTCTAATCGCGTTAATTACATATCTCCTTAGGTACAACCGTATGTTCCGCCACGAGGAGAAGGATGGAAATGGATTAGTCAAGGGGAAGTATGGCTATCATGACAAGACTGGGAAACTGCAAGTGGTCAATTATTCAGCGCATCCTACGGGAGGATTCCAGTCTGAGCGAGCACACTAGTTTCCCTTAGTTGTTTTTGCCTAATTAGTAGTCTTTTTTTTAGTCATTATTAAAACGTAATAAAGAAATAGTTGTTGCCGCTGTTAAACGTAGAGGAAAACGATTTGACTTGGATCGTTGAGCATTGTTCCGTAGCAGACACACCCTTTCAATTGGCTAGCTTGTCGCTGGCCATTCCGTTAATCTGATGCCCTTCACACCAAGAAAGCATACCTATAAGTTCCTTCTTCCTTCCTTATTTTGGCCATTAGTTTGGCAGCGACAGCGTCCTGGAGTGAACCACGCGCTTCCAATATGTCATGGATATCAGTAAGTTTCCAACCATTTTTCAGCGATATACTATATTATATTGACATGGTTAGTACTAGTTCACTGAAATACTTAACTAATAACTAAATTCTTGGAAATATCTAGTTGTTCATTTATTTAGATTAGTTCAGTTTTAGGTATGTCAACTAATTTTTTCATTTCTCATTTATTCACTTTTCTGGTTTTCGAGAGCCTTTTAGAGAATAAAATTCTGAAACCGATAACTCTTTTTCCATAGGAATTTCCTTTTTTTTTATAAGATTCTGATTCTATATTATTTTATTTTAGTTAATTTTGTAACACTTGGAATGAATCTGTAGTAGGGAAGCTCAACGCTTGTGTCAAATTGTCACCCACTTTCAATGTTTTGGAAGGCTCTTTGTCTTTATGTGCCATTTTCAGGTATTGGTCCTATTTGTGTTAAGTGGGGCACTGGGGACGCCGCCTGGAACCGAGAATTTCTACAATTATAGACCAGACTATGATGATGATGTGGGAGACTATAAGACTGGATTGGGCTTGGAGCGGAAGCAGGGCCGAGATGGGGACTATAATTACGAAGATGAAGAGAGCGATAGCAAGTACAGAGGAAGCGATGATTGGATCGGAGGAAACCGTCGCGCTTGGGCACCTCCCACCTCTTCATTCTCCTTCAACCGAATTCCTTCGAGGCACAGTCGACCCCACCAATTCCACAAAGCAGGAGGCAGCGGATGGGATGAAGACGACGCACCGTGGTCACCGCCCCCGAGGCGAAAGCCCGCCTACGTCCTCAAGGTCCGAAGACCCGTCAAAAAAGATCCGGGTATGCAAAATAAAATTCAAAGCTAAGAATCTTTGTGAAAATTTGCGAGCTGAGCCAATTAGTCAAACGGGGGTAGGTAGATTTTGCGCAGTAGAGCTTTACCTGTTGTAGTTTAACATATTGGCATTGGCATCCTAGCCATTGGACACGCCCCCTCCGACTTGATCCGACATTACCTTTTCTGAAAGCGTGACATTGAATATGTCTGTTTAGTTTTTCTTTTTCCTCCTCCACTTCCTCCAGCCTGGATTTACTTCCGGCCGCCGACTAACGGGCGCTTGACTCCCGGCTGGAACCGACCGAACGATCCAATCTCGCCTCCGCCAATCAGAAAGCAGCGACCTGATAGTAAGGTCGCCTCGTGGGAAGACGAGCCCAGAACCGGAAGTCACCCCAAGGACGCTTCATACTCCTTTGCCTATGACGCAGGTAAGCATCAATTCACACGCGCACATGAAATAAAAATTAGGGAAATTGTCTTTTTAACGTAAGTGCAATAAATGATATTTCCTCCCACCCATAAAGCAGGTAATAAATTTTTAATTGTCGCTTACATTTCTGTAGGTGATCATGAACGAAGTGAGTATGCCGACCCCTGGGGTACTGTCAGAGGGTCATATAGCTATACAGGTAATGGCAAGGTCATAGCTCTAATTCATCTCTAGTGGCACATTCATTGATATTTTTGGCTTGTTTAAATGGAATAAAATGATTTATTTAAACAAATTCATTTTTTTCGAATTGTAGATCCAACGGGCGTGAGACGTACGGTTCACTATACCGCAGGGGCAGCAACGGGATTCAAAGTCCTAAATTCGCAACCTTCAAATTTTATTGAAAACGTTTACCGTGACCCGGTCGTTGTACGTCGAAAGCCCTCAGCCTACGTTTATCATCTTCATCCAGACGGTGGTTGGAAACCGTGGGAAGGCCGAAAAGAACAAGGTTGGAAAGAAAAGGCGAGAAAGTCAAAACCCTTGAGTACCGCTGAGCCGGAAGAAGAATTAGCCTTGGACGAAACACGCTACGAACCGCAGGTTCCCCCTCAGCGAAAACATTTAGCTGAGCAAGAGCGGCAAAATGGTGAAGAATCTACACTTCAAACTGACCAAGATGACGACAAAGTTGATGTCCGCGGATATGAGGGTGGATATGGTGACAGAAATCCATTGGTTGTGGTAGATGATAAGAGAATTTCTCC
>VYYI01000805.1:0-25434 GCA_021029175.1 Bilobella aurantiaca
CCCCTGGAAACCAATTGGGGTGTTGCCTTTTTCGTGGTCCTCACTGTATTTCATTGTATTGTGTATTTCAACATTTACATTATGATTGGATTTTGATTGGAAAAACTTTTTCCACTTTTGCACGTTTCTCGAAAAAGGCTTACTGAATTACACCCATTATGATCATTAACAACGTAATGGTAGAATATGTAACATATCTCTTTCAAACAAGAGTTGCGTTCCGCGTTTACACTCACCGTTCCGGATTGCGGCATAGCGAATACGTCAATGACTCGGACAGTGTAGTCATCTACGAATTCCCCCAACATCAAACCCATGACTTCCATTGGGACCCCAGCACGGCCATGTTTCAACATCTTGAGAAGGGCGAGAGAAGAAATGTAAACTTGCTCCGCAGTATCCACGATCGGTCCATCAGCTGGCGGCCCTCCACTCCCAAGACCTGTTAAATTACATCCAATGTGTTGCCATTAATGTTTGCGAGCGTGTATTTTCGTATTTTGAACCCTAATTTCTTACACATCAAACATAAATTAAGGTAACCAATCACTTAAATTACATATCTTACCTGGCATACCGGCTCCGAGACGTAATAGCCGATCCATGTTAACCCGAGTTACCTCACAAGTGTCAACGATAAATTTAACGTATCAATTAATAAATTGTATCGAAACTAATCGATTTATAAATCAATCGTTAAAAATAAAATTAGAAAACTTTATTAAAGTTTTTTTCAAATAAGAATTAAAATGACAAGCGAAAAATCAAAGGCAATTCTCAATAAGTAATGCCAAAATGGCAAACGTTGAATTAGCAAATGCACTTTCCGCGTAAACAATTTCAGCAAATTGCAATTTTGGAATTGTTATTCCAAAATTCTTAAATTACAGCGGAATTTGAGTAAATATTTTACAGACAAAAATCTAACTAATTGTGTAGTTAATTGTTACGAGACACTTTTAATTGAAATTGCATAAATTAACTAACAAACCTCATTTGCATTTAAATTGAACGTTGAAGTGCATTATGGCAATTTTCGTTGCGAAAACGATGCTGGATGTTTCAAAACCCCAACTAGCGCGAAGTTCATATGTTGCTTAAAAAAGTTTACATTTGGCAACTTGCAATAGACTAAATAGCTCAATAGCTGTGAAACTTAACTTTATAACTTTAATTAATTGATGTTTAAGTTGCCAATTAGTTGATATAACTAATTAATTAACTAAGCTCAAGTACCAAGTACTCAGGTATGAGTGATTCAGGGGCCGAGCATAAGGATAGCGGTGTATTTAATACCAGAGGCGGCCCGCACGATTTAGGTAATTGTTCGAGATTTAATTGGTTTTGTATATTAATTGAGAATTGAATATTAAAGTATCGGGCCATGTTTCGCTAATGTTTTTTTTTGTTTATAGGTGATCCCGATGACCTTCGAATCCGTAAAGTTGAGCACGAGGTTCTCATACCGAAGAAAATTAGACAGAAAACTAGGGATGACAAGTGCTTGGATGAGTCGACTGCCTTTGGGAATTGCTGTAAAGAGGCTGGCCTTCTGAACTTTGTAAAATGTCGTCAACAGAATGCCGTGCTGAGGTCCTGCCTTGAACGCTGGTACCATGATGAAGATCTACGGAAGGAATGTGAGGCAGAATATTTAAAAGAGAGGTCCGAATATAGGCGGACTGGGATGAAGAAAACCGGCAAACGATCTTGACGGACAACATCGGACTTCGGACGGTTATTCGCTGCACTGGTATCGAAACAGATTTGCGCCTGCGTTCCATTGTTGGACTTATCAGTTTTAAAAGAACACACGACTGCGGAAACTTGTATAGTCAGAATTAGTGTAAGTAAACTGTAGCTTTGATACAAAAATATTATACTATTGATACATAAAAAGGGCTCGAGAAAAGCATAAAAGCAAACTATCACTGAAATCCTTTCTGCAGGCTATATGTTTATTTAACGTGTTATGGAAATAACCGGTAACCTATCAAATCTCCCTGATAGAAAGTAAAATATTCGTAAACTTGGGAATTCGTGAATTTTAAATATTTAAAATGTTTTTTTTTCTTTAAGTTTAGGTAAGGAGTTATATGCAGAAAGGAGATAGAAGAGAGTATGCTACTTTGACCCTCTTTTGCCTTCTGATAATGCGTTTATCTTTAATCTCCACAATATTGGTCGTCTAACTTGTCAGTAGTGATTTGGGTTTAGAATAGAGCGTAATTTTTTTTTAATTGCCCTCGATCATTGGTGGTAGTTTTCTGTGACCTTGGATGCTCTGGAAATTAATTAATCCTATACTTGCATAGCGAAGGACTGAATATTTTCAAAGGTAAGATACACTATTTGCTGTTAGCATTCAAGTCAAGAAGCCTTTGGTCCGTTCTAGCTTTTTTTACTGGCCAGTTGACTGACTTGTGCTTTCGCTTTGGCAGTATCGATATGCATATTCGTTTTTCGTATTCATTCGTTTTCATATTTTTTTTCCGCGTTATATTAACTTAAGATAAATTTTAGTAATCCGATGTTAGTATTTTATTGACGCAACATACTATCCTATGTTGAAAACTACGTTGAAAATGCTTTGAAAATTATATATTAAGGGAGGGGTTTAAGCGTTATTTAGGATTTTGAAGCAGACGCCATTAAATCGTAATTTAGTGCGTAGCCTTAAGTTCTTCACCGGTAAGCAAGCCATCGCCGTCAGCATCCAACTGATTAAATTCTGCTCTAATTTCCGAGGAAGCTCTGTCTTGCGCACTACTGTCGGTGTTACGAACAAGGTCGTGGAGCTCTTGGTAGCTTAGCATGTCATCGTGGTTGACGTCTCCAGACGACAGTACTCCCAACTTGGTCGCTGCTAGATCTTCCAGATCCGCCAAGTACTGGTCCAGGTCAAATTCGGGATAATCGTCAGCCGACCGACGCTTCACCAATCTAGCATCGTTCTGAACGAAGTAGTAGACTGCTAGATCTTCCAGATCCGCCAAGTACTGGTCCAGGTCAAATTCGGGATAATCGTCAGCCGACCGACGCTTCACCAATCTAGCATCGTTCTGAACGAAGCAGTAGGAAGCCAAGACGAGAAATAGTCCAAATTTGAATGGAAGCATGATTCTAATTGACCTGTTTAATGGAAATAGAGTTAATTGATACTATAATATATTTATTATTATTATTTATTTATTAGCATGTATTAATGGTAGGGGGAACGTCAGGTTACTTACCGCTCTTTGCAATACGTTAAGGTTGTGCGCTGAAAATGATTGAAAAAGTTTGTATGAAACTCATGTTTTGGGAACGCTTATATAATGAGAATGTATGACAGATCAATTGGGATTGGGATTATTAAGCAAACCAAAATCTTAATTCGGCATATTGACTTCGGTTTTCCTGCACAAGGTTCATTAGTTACGAATGTTTAACCACAGAGCTGCAAAACACTGAATTTACGCTGGAGTGCAGCGATCTCTGTTTCAAGTAACTGACCCAAAATTAAGTAACGAAAGTAGCACAATTCGATTTAAATTGACTGTTTATTGATCTACTTTCTGTTACAGCAATTAGGATTTATGGGTCAACTTGCGGCAGCTTTCTTTCTCTCTTGAACAGCCTCAAAAGTTCTGTGTATAATTCTAAAATTCTAATTACATGAATTTTAGAATTTTTGGATTTCAGATGAAAAGATCTGAATCATAATTTAAGTTATTAATTACTGAACTACTTACTTTAATTATTTTTATATTCAAATACAGCAAATTATTCTACTGAAATTTATAAGTTTCATAAATTAAACTTTACCTGGCCTAACAGTTAAAACCAAAATTTTAATTTAGTTGAAATTAAAGCTTAAACTTTACACTAATTTCAAGCCTACTTATACAGTAATAATTATTCCGGAGATTATCGGATAGGTTAATTCATTTCATTTTTATCTCAATTGTAGTGCGCTGACTGATGTAATTTACGAAATTACGATTATCCCTTGCATTTTTTTAAGCATTGAGGAGGTAGTACACGTTAATTACCTGTGTTAATTCAAGTCGAATTACAATTAAGTTTAATTGACGTTTGCATCGCATCTGTCAGTATTGTAATAACTATTGAAAAAAAACAACAACAAAGAAGTCCTGTCTCCTGTTGTGCTTTAAATAAAAATTTCATGTCAAGAAAGTTTGATTTATTCAAATATTTCCTGACCAATTGACCGCTATAACATTTTTTTTTAAATCACAAGAAAGGAAATTCATCTGAATCTTCATCATTCGATCCTTTCGCTTTCTCCGCCTCTGCAATTTCTTCTGGCGTAATGAACCCGTCCTTATTCAAGTCCACTTCATCAAAATTTGCCCTGATTTCAGCCGACGCTGGATTTTCTTCGCTGCTGCTGGGCATCTTGGCCAAGTCGTAGATCTCTTGGTAGCTCAGCTTGTTGTCCTTGTTCTTGTCTGCAACTGCCAGGATTCCAAGTGGACTGTCAGCCATGTGCGCCAACTGATCCAGGAGGGCGTCCAACTCGGCGCTGCTGATCAAGCTTTCAGCGACGCTCGACTCCCGCTTCCGCTTCAAACCGCTGCTCCCGCGGTCCATATGCACTGAAACGAGCAGCGTTCCCACAACTAGTAAAATTCCGAGTGCATAAGGCATCTTTGCAAATGTTGATGACTGCAAATAAAGACAGCTAGGCCAAATGCTACTTTGTCTAATAACTATTTGGCTTCTTGAGCGCAGTGGTTAATGGTAGGCTTAAATAGCGTCATGTCAAGGACAAGCAGCGACGTCAATTGAATTTAGATACAAATTCAGTTTCATTAGCCCTCATTAAGGCTTGTATGAAGTGTAACCGATAGGACTTGCTCAACTCCCGTCGTGGTTTCCTTTCCAAATTAACCACATCACCCTTTCGTTAACATAATTAAAGTCCTAAAAGCCCTTGAAAGTTAATTAAGTACATTTTGATTTTTAAAACAATGCATCAATCGTTCTCATTATTTTGCGAAAGCACGGTTTATGAATTTGCAAATTTATGCACTCGATATGCACACATAAATCTCAAGCTTCCGAAAAATCGGAAATTGAAGTTTGACTTCAATTGCCTGTTTTCATGCTCTAATTTACGCGAAAATAATTTTTTTTTTTCTGTTTAGTCTAGTTTTGAAATAAGAGAAAGTTGATCACAAAAGAAACGTCCTGTACTGTTGTTGTTTGAAATAGAAATTTTGAATTCCAATTTTGAAAAGTGGTAAAATTTATACAAGTCATTCATGTGTATGATGTTTTGCTTCTTTTCAGGATTCAAATACGAAAAATCTATAAATTGACATTGAAGGTCGTTGTCATTCAGCGAAATGAAGATTCCGATAAATCGGATTTGGCCTGGAGGGAGCTCGCTGCAGCGCTTTCAAAATGGTACCGGAATTCGTCCTAGGATCCTTTCATCTCGATTTCCCTGCATCAAGCCCTTGACGTCATTCTCGGGTATTGTTTTGTTGCATTTTTTCGACCTCTTTGACCTAGATCCTTTGTTGTAATTCAAGGTCAAGAGTCACTGTCGCCCCATTTGGAAGTGGGATGGGAAGTGAGGGCAGCGCTTGCCGAGAATGTGCCCATCGTGGCTCTGGAATCTGCCATTATCACTCACGGAATGCCATTTCCCACCAATATTGAGACTGCCTTAGGAATTCAGAACATCATTAGAAGAAAGGTCCCTCCACTATTTTTCTACAAAACATTTCCCCTACTTTGCATCTCGGAAGGGCAAAGGGCCACGCCAGAATCTCGCTTTCTCTTTTTGGAGATAGGAGAAAGTCATTTCCCTGCTTGAGAGTGGGCCCTTATCAAATCTGTCCTTTGACGGCACCCTCTTAAGGTCCCACAGTCCCTCAATGCGATTGGCTGGAGAGTGTCTCTCACTATTGGCAATTTGGCTCTAATAGGTCTCGACTATTAGGAAAAATGGCCTTTTAGCCAAGGCCTTAAGTGGAGCCCTACCTCTGAAGAGTCACTTGGGAGAAAGTCGAAGGCTCTTAATTCATCAACTATTACTTTCCCAAACTCAATCTTACTTTCTTTTTTTCATCTGATAAATGAGGCACGGGGGAAAGGAGAAAGTTAAATGAAAGGAAGCAGAATCTGGGATCTCGAGGCGCATCATTTTGTGAAAGGCCTAATTAGACCTCTGCGTCAAATCCCTGCTAAGCAGAAGGATCGCTTTGACCTTTAAAAAAATTCGTTACGAATTTGACGTTGATGTGGAGTCTGGAAGGGTAGGAAATAAATGTATTAAGAGGATGGTTCAATTCGTTATTAAACCTGACGCTTTCCGTCTTGTTAAGGAAGGGCGATGCCTTTTGGCTTTACACTTTGCAAATGGATTTTCAGGGAATGGAATCCTTCCCACTTGTATCTCTTCCAGGCTCAAACGTCAAACCTTCTGGAAAATTCTTTCCTGGAGATTAATCATGAGAAACATTTCCTGGACATCCGGCCACTAAAACGCTGGAAGTAAAGGCTTTTTATTATTAATGACCTAGTCTCCGCCATTTTGCAAAACGATTTTCTGGAGCTATTTGTCAATTACAAAAAAAGCGATTTTTTAAATGCTGCCGCACGCTAGCATTTTAGCTTCTCAAATTGAAACATTTCAATTCAAACAACGGATTTATGGGGAACTAAACAGTAAACCGTGCACTCATCCCGCAGAAATGTGGAATTTTAATGTTTCTTCAATGGCACTTGATTCCTACAAATTTTGTGCTTGAAAATATTGAAATAGGAAATCACTCCTACTTTTAAGGCTTTCGAAGAATTTTAAATTTTTTGATGTATTCAGATGCACGAGATGCGTTTCCGAGAGGAAGGGTTATTGAAGTAATTATTAATTGATGTCATTCAAAATGTAAATTTTTGGACGCTCAGGGAGTTGTGCCCTCAACTGTCGGCGTGATTGAAGGAAAGGTCAAAGTGGGTCTGAGTGACGCTGAAATTGAATTTCTGGGTTCAAGAGCCGCTGATACGTTTAGCGGGAAGGGAACGGTGAAAGTTTCGAGGAGAGACTTTCCCTTTGTCATCTCCAAGGTTAGGCCCACAACCACAACAACATCAAATATGACGACTTTCCCATGTTCAATTTCCATATAATTTACATTAGAAATTAAATGGAGGGACAACGGTGGCAGGAACCTTAATTGCAGCCTCCAAGGCCGGCATTTCCATCTTTGCTACAGGTAGCTTGGCGGAAAAAGCAAAATTTGAAAATTAAAAATGGCTCCTCTTGATTTTTGGTTTGTTTTGACTGACTTTTTGTGGTTGGTTTTAGGTGGAATCGGTGGCGTCCACCGTGGGGCCGAGTTGACCTTTGACATTAGCTGTGACTTGCGTGAGCTGGGTCGCGTTCCGATGGCAGTGGTTTCGGCGGGAGTGAAATCGATCCTTGATATTGGGAAAACGCTTGAATATTTGGTAAAATGGAGAATTAAGCGTTGTGATGGAAGAGTCCCAGCCTCTCGTTAATAATTTCCACTTTCTCTCCTTTCTCCTAATAAGACAACTTTCTCTTTGCATACTTCTTATCGGAGGGGAGCAGCAGGGCCGGAAGCCCAGGCATCAATTGTCACACAAATAACGCTTCACTTATTTCTCTCGCATATAGCCGCCCTCCTCCCTTTGTCCGCCGTACAAACCTAATGGGAACCACTCATTTATCATTAATACAAATACTGACAAAGCTAATTCGGGCCAAAATAGTCGAGCTACACCACGCCGAGTCAAGTCCACGCCCTCCAAAACCATCACGAAATTCAATTATAACTTCTTCTTTTTTTGGATCGAGGTTTTTCAATAGTCGGCTGAAACAAAAAAAAATCAATTTTTCAAAACCTCCGTGATGCCCAAAGATTTTATCTTTTTTTTATCAACCTTAAAAAATCGAATTTTTTTCCTAAATCGAATTGACAAGACAAGTGTGTGGCTATCTTTTCTGATTTCATCAATATCCATTACAATTAAGTATTGCTCTCATTTTCAAAATAATATTGAGAAAAAATAATTAAAATTTAATTTAATTTAAAATTGACTTGAAACTTACAGTTTTCAAAAGATTTCCAACAGGACAAGACAGGAAAGAGCCGTGGGAACCTATTCCCGTCTAGTTATTATCTGTTCGAAATTGGCATAGTTTAAAAAAAAAGTCCGCTGAAATCGATTTTTAAGTGGGTTTCAGCAATAATTTGACCTCTGCAGGTGAGGCTTTAGAACAAGAGAATGGAATGGCTGGTTATTACACATGTTATTTTTGAGGCACACTGTACTTTCCGTTGATGCATTTCCCCTTTCCTTGGAGATGTTCTTTTGAAGGAGTTATGACGTGATGGTGGTGAGAGGAGAAAGTTATGTTATTTTTGGAAAGCGTATAAGAGTGATTATGGAGAAAGTGCTTTTGATGTGGATTGTTGGATGTTGGTAGTAAAGTCAACAATTGAAATCGTTTTGGATTCTTTGTGAAGTGCCTTGGCTCTTGAATTAGGCTGATCTCGAATTGTTCCCTTGTTTTCGCTTGATTGTTGTTTTTAGGAGACAGAAGGAGTCTCTGTTTGCGTTGTGAGGCGAGTTCCGGATATTGCGGCCCAAACCAACTTTCCAGCCTTCTTCAGCGCTCAGAGTCAATTCCAGAGTCCTTGGGTCCTGGATAATGAAATTCAAGCAGCGTCCGTCCTCCATGCATCTCTCACATTCCGCCTCGGATCCGGCATTCTCATTGCGCTTCCCATTCCCAAGGTACGCTACCAACAAAATCCGCTAACAGTATTTTAAGCACTAAATCTGCGCCTCTTCCTCCCCTTGTCACCTTAATTAGAAAATATACGAATTGAATTCAATTTGTTTGAACAGCAACCTATTTATTTGAACGTAAATGTCGGGGTAGTGCTAAAGTAAATTTGGGAGGGGTGAGACTAATGCTATTCTGTAGGGCTAGGGATTAATTTTTTTTTCATTTAAGAAAAGTCATAGCTTTTTGGAAAATATTTACTTCATTTGCCACAAGATCAAATATCCATATTCCTAAAATAATCATACAAACCTGAAAACTATGAATGGAAAAAGCGTCTTACGAATATTCAGCGATGCCTGTTACGAACAGCGCAGTGTGGGCGGATACGATGCAGAGACGGAACTGTTTTGAAGTAAATTGTCAATAAATAATGACGGTAGCACACTGCATCATTTATTTACGTTTCAGGGTTTGCGTAAACAAGATTTTCTTATTTCAATTTCAAACCCCAAAAGACACAACAGGATCTGAATATTTAAAGAAAATACTCTGGGGAAAAACGGAAATATTTAGGATTTAAAGTTTTTTTTTTAATCATCCCTAAAAAGGACAATTACATTAAAACCCGTTTTCTTTTTATTCCTCAGGAATTAGAAGCTTCCGGTGACGTCATAGAGGCTGCAATTGTCGCTGCCCTTGAAAAAGCCAAAATCGCTGGAATCAGTGGCAAAGAAATGACGCCGTTCCTCCTCTCAGAAATCAATGTCGCCACCGGCGGAGAGTCCCTTCGGGCCAACAGGGCCCTGATTGAAAATAACGTCTCCATCGCCTCGGATATTGCCATTGAGTTGTCCAGGCTACGCCGCTCAGACCAAGGTGACAAGTCTAGTTCAGGTCCAAAGGGCCCTGCTCCGAACAAAGGGAGACACTTAGAAGGGCCCATTGTTCCTACCTCCGCTCCAGCGGCTGACGACGAGGAAAAGCGATCCAGTGACGGGGGTAGGTTGCAAAATTCAACAAAAGAACACCTCATCTCGGGAAATACCCAGTGAGGCACGTATAATTTAATTCAAGATACAAAGGGGACTGGAGCAGGGCCTGCCTTCGCGAAGGGACCCTGCTACCTCACCCAGCACAAAAACCTTTCCATTTCCGCTACGCTCAGGAAGACCGGTAACCGTTTCCAGTCCAATGGCGCTGCAGAATGAAATGACTACGTTTGAATCTCCCACTTTGTCACTTTCCTAGGTCGTGATTGGTGGATCGTCACTGGATATCATGTTGGCAGTGGAGGAGGCCCAAATTGTGGTAAGCGACCTGAACCATGTCCCATTTATTCCCCTCCCACATAAATCAGGCAGTAAATTAAAAAGCTGAGAATAAATGCAATTTTGAACAATTTGAAACGCCGAGGAGGTCGCTTCAAATCAAAATTCAGCGCTGAGCGACCGTGGTAAAATGGCGAATGGGGTAGTTTTGTGTTGCCTAGTAACCTAATTAACACTTTCAAATCACCTCCAATCTGGAATAATTTAAAGGGATGAAAAGGTTTGAACTAACTAAACCAATTAGAAGGGATGGTTAAAAGAGCGCGAAAAATTCAAACAGAAATAATCCAATTAGTGTTGCTCTTCTCTAGTATAAGCGTTGGATTCTGTGAAGACGGCCGAGGCGAACCAAGCCTTTCTACCTTTTCTATTCATTTGAAAATCTCCAAAGAAAATCCAATATTGAAGAATTTTTATTTATCTTGCCTTTGAAGAGGCTGACTTGGTATTTGAAGATGAAATTGGCCAAGAATTCCTAGCCAAGTTCCAAATGAACAAGAGAATTTTATAATTAATTTTTAGGTGAAAGTACAAATATAAAGAGCGTTTTAATTTGTGGATTTGAGAATTAGTTAGGTTACTAAACTTTTGGAATTGAGAGATTTTCGAATTTAGTTTTTGGGATTTTGCTAAAGGGCTTTTTAAAAAGGCGCCTCTTCGAGAGAAAGTTGTGTCGTGTCATCAGGAAACTTTCACCTGGAGAATGTGCTACCTTAATTGTAAAGCCAAAGGTGCCTTAACAATTTTAGCTAACATTTTAGGTTAAAACTTTGGTGAGAGAAAGTTGGATTTCGAGCAGGGCTGAAAAATGGGCTGAAAACTTTAGAAATAATTGCTTAATAAATTAATTGTTGAACTGTCTTAATATTTAATTTAAAAAAATTAATTAATCGACAGTTTTGTAAACAACGTTTAGGATTGTTTTTGAAGAATTGTTGAAGAATTGTTTTTGAAGTGTCGAATCTCTAAAGAGGGAAGAAAGCACTGGAGAAAGTTGACAGAGAAAACGTAATTTGCATTTGCTGAAAACTAATTAAGAAAATGTGCTTTTTTCGCTGGCACACACTTGAGAGAGACAAGCGTTCACTTTATTTACATTTCTCCAACTCTTGAAGTGAAAGTATTTTGCTTTTCCAATTTCCGTAATTTAAAGTGGCCTAACTTTTGAAATCATTACTTTTGATCATCACCAAAAGTATAAGAAAAATAGGAGAAAGTATAGGTAGCTGTACCTGGAAATGGGGAATTTTTGGGTCCCTTAGAAGGGCCCTCCTGTATTTGTGGTGGTAAGGGAAGATGAAAGAGAAAGCATTTTCTGTAGTACTTTCTCTATGGTCGTTATCACATTAGTTCTGTCTCTCAGACGAAAGTTAACGTCAAAGACTCAGATCTACGAATCCAAATGGAACTTCCCTGTCTCTACCAGTTTTGCTAAAAAAAATAAAGGTAAAAAATTCGAGGTTCGATCATGGAGAAAGTTTCTTGGGCGAAAAATGAAGTTCAAACCAAAATTATTCATGACTTTCTTTTAGCACTGCTACTGAGAAATGGGGGCTGCGGATGTAGGGTCCTTTTCCAATTCCTTTAGCTTTTCGTGCGTAAATATAAATATTCGCTAAAGTGAATGGATTTTTACAGTCCTTGTTTGTCCTGGTTAGGAAACTGGAAAAGAGAGATGTAACCGGGGGCTGTAAATTCTAAAATAGCGATCTAAAATTTTGAAAGTATTTCCACAAAGTGTATTTGAACGAAACAACCTTCATCCACTTATTGTGACAGAAACACTTAACTTTATAAAGCTGTTTTTCCAAAAATTTCTAAAATGTCTCCATTATTTCTAAATTTCTGAGTTATGTCTGTAACGAAATTATAACGAAGTTGAAAGTTCTTCAAAGTGACCATTTATCAAAAGCAAAGCAAAAAAAGTGCAAAAGCAAGCCTGGGTATTTACGACAAAAAGAAGTTCAATACAATTTTTTTTTCTAAATTACAAATTAAAAGAAAAATAAATAATTTTTTTTATAGAAAATGTCGGATAAATAAATATCTTGATTTACACAAAAATTGGGATATTTCCAACATGCCTGCTTCAAATTAGTGCCGAAATTAATTGAAGCAGTGTTCTTTTGCTTCTATTTGTGATTTGTTTTAAACGAATGATCATATTTTACTAAATTTTCATTTATCCGTTCAAATTTCGGCTGTAGCAATCGTATATTCTGGGATGGATTTTTATGGATGGCATAAACGTTTGAATGGCAAACGTTGGGTATGATTTTATTTTTATTTTTCTCGAACGGCGTCAGACTCGTTTATGGTTGATGATTTAGAAGTTTCGTAGACTGAGCCAAGAGAACCGCAAATGAGTTTTTAATGAAGTTAATACAAGACATTTCACTTTCTCCAGCCTTCTCCTTGCATTTTCATTAAGGAAAGACCCGTCTTTGAAGCGAGCTCTGATTAAACTCTGAAACTAATCGTTCTTGTCACCTTTAAATTGCTTCCACTTTAGGCTCTCCTCCTCCACTTTACTCAAAATCTCTAACAGTCTCTCACATATTTCGTTTTAAAAAAAAGTGAGAGGCGAGGACGGTTGGGGAATACAAAAAAAGTTTCTATTTTCTACAGAAATTGGGCTATGAGTGAAAAAGAAGTTTCGGAGGGAAGGTGAACGGAATCAAGTGGCTTCTGTAGGTGGAAATTGTGAAGTAAGTGACTTGAGACAGAAAACGACAGACGGATGCTAAAAAAGTTGAAGGAGTGAAAGTTGTTAAAAAGTGAAAGTGAAAGTTTGAGGAGGGAAAGTTAGTCGGTGCCGACGGTTAGGGCTTCGCACTGAGCACAACTCTACCCGAAACCTTCCCAGGACTTTCTCCGCCGATCAACTTTTTCAACTAACTGAAAATTAAAAATTAAAAAAAAAAACTTTGTGAGGGTTTATTATTAAAAAATCAACCATCAATCATTCTACCGAGAACCTTTGATATTCCACCAAAAATTATTGAAGCCTGAAAACACGAAAATCCTCTTTTCAAACGTCACTTTTAGTTCACGATTTAGTTTTAAAGCAAAATTTCTAGTAAAATCAAACCTGAAAATACCACTACTCGATTTTTAAAGGTAAATTAAGCTGAAGAAGGTTTTTCAGTTTTAAACAAAAAAAAAGTATTCCACTTCGTCGATTCTGTGAAATCTGTTATTAGCGTCAATTCCATTTGGCGAATATTCAAATCATTCATCATTTTAAGCTCTGTTTCTAATTATATGTTTTAGCATTTGAACGGGTAAAGACCATTTTGGGAGCTCTTGAGGGCTGTCACTTATGCTTAGAGGTTTCTCCGTAAAAGTTCTTGGCACTTTTTTAGAACACAATTCCTTTGCCTAACGTGACTCTTTCATGGCGACTTGCTGGGAACAACGCATCCTCCACTGCAACAAATCAATACTAGTTAATTATTTCTAAAGGATTTTGCCCTTAGAAACTTCCTACCTTGTCAATTCTCTGCCTTCCTTCTAGAAAAAGTCGCAAATTGAGGCAAAAAATTATGCGGAGGTGGTAAAACCATTCAAATTAAGGACTCAACGCCAAGAATTAGGTTTTGAACAATTTGAGATCAGGGAATCCTTCCACATTTTGTACATAGTATAATTTTTAAATATCTTGTTTACAGATATTCAAATTATCGTGCATATACATTTCCATATACAATTTTTTTGACAAATAGTATTATGACATCGAACGGTGTACCTACAATCATTACGTAAAGTGATAGAAAAGCATTAACATAATTGAGAAGATATCAATACGCTGAAAATAACACAGTGAACCCCAGTTAAGTTAAACGAATAATTTAATAATTTTTCAAGCATGGGAAATTTTTTGTAGGATTTTAAAATAAAAATCATCCGGATATGTTAAACCTCGTGTAAGCTCAACATCTCAAGTTTAGCTTAACCGAGCTTCACTGTATGGGAAATTTTTGTGCGTATCACGATTTGATTATGTAATATATTCAGGAAGGCCTAAATGTAAAATTATTGTGGAACAAAGCCTCATAAAAATTAAATGTCTACCGCCCGCCCTTAATTTAAAATTCATTTTTGCCAACGCCCACAATACAACATAAACCAACCCATACATTCTCCTATTATTTTAGTATCTTACTGTTTTGCAGCCAAAACCATTACAATTTCCAATTCAAAATTTCAAACCAATAACTGTATCTGATGAATTAGGTTTCAAGAGTTGCATGGGTGCTTTTAATATTGGAAATACACTTAATTTTACCCCAAAAATAATGTTCCGCCCTTTTACACGCTGTAGTTCACCGCTAAGTTTCTCCGGTTCACCTTTCTCTTGTTTTTGGTTTGAATTATTTACAGTTGCAAATGACCGTAGGAAATAATAGTCGCTGCGCAGAGGAATGATATGTCAATAACCCAATTCCAACTTTATTTGTCAACTTCACAAAGTTAGAGCATCCCACAGACGACCGTCAATAGTCACGAAGCGACATTCATCGAATTATTGTAAATCGATGGTGGACACTGGGGAAGTCCGAATTCAGGTATCGAAAAGAGACAAGGTCACCAACAGTAATGTTCATGGACTGTCACTGTCACCTATTGATTTATCATCTATTTGGTCCATCTTACGACGCGCAGTTGCTATTCTGCTGTATGAAAAATCATTGACAAAAATGGTTAAAAGTTTGGGAGTCTTTTTGATTTTCAATTATTTAAAGGCTGGGCGGCACAGACCTCTTAGGAAAATGTTTAAAGAATGAAGAATGGCATAATCGCATGCGCAAGTGAATTGAAATTTTGTAATTTGTGTTGGTACGCCTTTCTCTTCGTATTAATTGCTGCTTTTCTTTTACTTTCACTTTTATTGCTTCGATAGGGAGTAATTATTTTGGCACTTTGTGTAAATTAAAAAGTAAATTTTTAAATTTCAATTAGAACAAGAAATAAGAGCCCTTTTCGTTCGAATTGAACTAAAACTTCTCCTGCCGCTGTTATAATTGACTTGAGCATTTCTTGAAGTACAGAGAAGAATTTTTTATTCAGAAATAACAAGGAAGAATATAATAACATGTTAAATATAATTACAACTTATTCATTTTTTTTGTATTTAAAAACTTTAATTCTAAAATTAGAGTGTGGTAAATTGTGCTGTAAATCCGTCATTTCATTTGCTGTTTTCCTCAAAACTCAATAGCAGCGTCGTCCTTAACTAGACTTTAATTATAAGTTTTTTTTTACTAAAAGTTTTCCTTTCTTTTTTTAAATTATGATATGAAATACATTTCTTAAGTTTAATAATTACCTATCTAGAGAAGTAATTTAAGTTAGCAGGTGAATAATTATTTAGGTACTTTGAGGTACTGTAAACCACGTTGCATTGACTTTCGCACTAAAGGGACTTTTTTTTTTAATTAGTGACTAGCTGGACTTTGAAAACAAGAATCACGTGAGCAGGGTGGTAAGGATAAATAGCACAAAATGCAGCGCAATTTATTTGAACACTGCAAATACAAAAGGCAATCTGTCCGTATTAGCGCCTCTAACTCGACTTTTTGTAATCTAACTATTATTGCAAATCAATTTCTTTTTTTTTGCAGCTAAAGAGCTTTGGAGAAGCGTTCAGCCTAAGCGCCTAAATTTAAATTATACTTTTAAGTGCTAAAATGTCATTCGAAATGGCGACCTTTTAAGCCGAAGCTCCAACTGGAAACTGGGAAGGCGACATCTTGAATTTTGTTGGGGGCTGTCAGCTCTAAAATAACTTTGTAGCAGGGACTTTAGGACAAAACGGTCGTGGCGGCGGCGGAGAGCGGCGCAGCACCCGTCACGGAAGAGGCACCCACGAGGGCCGTCGTCGTCATGGCCATGCTATTATTGTTCCCGTTTCGAGGAATGGGAATCGCCACGGAGTTGTTGCGGCGGCTACTCGTTGAATTCCGTTTTTCACTGGTCCCACCACCGCCCCCACCGGCGCTCCCACCGCTCCCATGACTCCGCCGCTGCGTCAACTGCAGAAGCGCACTACAACTGTCGGCATCCTCTTCGACTTCCTCCTGCTGTGCCTGCTGCGACATTTGCCTTTGGAGCCTGTACATCATATTATTGCTATTCAAGTAGTTTCCAAATGGTGGGTATCCCTTTTTGGCGGGTTTGCCACTTTCGGCGGCGGCTGAGCCCCTGGGAGTGTCGGAAGGTGCGGTACTGTTCCCGACCACTCCGGGAGCACTTCCGCAGGCATTGTGGTGGTGATGGTGTCTGGTGGGTTGTGGCGGAAAGCTTTTAGCGGCGGGGTCAGGCGGGGTCACTGGCGAAATAGTTTCTAGCTCCAAAGCGTCACAGGTCACCTCCTCGATTCCGAGTTCCTCTTGACTTCCGCCAGCGTTGTAGATGGAGGTAAGGCCAATGAGCTCATTCATCGCTGCACTTCGCACCGACTCATCTCCATTGAGAAGGCGGATCTTTTGAATCATTTCTTTAATTTCGTATCTGAGTATGGCTAGGAAGCAGCCCTTAAGAAATACTATGATGCAAAAACCCAGGACAAAGAGAACGTCCGTCACGTGGTCGACCCAAGCCAAGATTTTCTCGGCGCAGCCGTGGTGGTGCTGGTGGATGTGGTATTGGTGGAGCAGGGTGGAGCTGTAGCCATGGTGGCTTCCCCTGTCTGTTTCTTGGGTGGGAATTCCCGTGGTCCCCGCGGGGGCCGCCGTGGAACTGTGCTGCAAATTTGATTTCTCGTGCTCAAGGTCATCGTCAAAGGGTTCGGCGGTGGGGCTATGAGGTAACAGTTCCGGCGGAAGCTCACAAATATGTTGACTTTCGTCAGATTTCATCATCATGGGGTCCATCGACGAGGGAGAGATTGGCTGATGGTGGTGGGGCACTGGCGGGGCAACGGTGCGGGCCCTCCACCTCCCGCTCACCCCACCGCCCCTTGAACTCGAATTCTGGAGATGAATTTTCTCAGTCTTGGTGGGGGTGGTGGGAGTTGTGGGGGGAAGGACTTTGGGGCGAGTTCGGAGAAAAGCGGCTACGGAATCTAGAGGTTTCGACGAATCGCTGTCTCGCTGGAAAAGTTGTGAGGCCCGAGGGCTTCGACGCTTCGAAGTGGGCTGGAAGGATTGAGTCTGGAGTGATGGCGGGTGTTGATGACTATGGCGCTTATTTACTTCAGAATTAACGTAATCACGGCTTCCAGCCCCTCCGGCCATGGCCGCCGAGTGGTGATGCCGAGCGTAGTTAGAGTTGGGCAAAAAACTGCTGCCAGCATGATGCCCAGCACTATTCCCATGGAGCCTCGCTGACTCACTCTGGGAACTCGAATCCCTTTTGGTGAATGTACAGCAAGTGGAAGGAAGGCGATGAATGAAGGTTGGAAGAAGATGCGGAGGTGATGTTGGAGCGACAATGTCGCCGCGACCGACAGCCATGTTCTGCCCCTCGTACATGTGACCTATTGACTCTGAAATTGACAAATAAGGGGTCATTAGTGCTTTCACCCGAAGTACCCCCGTCGAGGGGAGCATAAACAAGGGTATTTTCGTTTCTGCTTAGCGCTCGAGCGACTGCCTGGAGCGCTGAAATTATTGCGCAGCGAGGGACATGTTACGCTGGCAATTATCCCGGTTTTCCTAATAAAATATTGGGAGAGGATGAATTTGAAGGGAGGAAAGTAGGGAAGGAGGCTGTAAATTGGTGGCTTCCTACTGTGATCCGATTTCGCTTGTTTATTAAAAGTTGGAATTCATTCCAGAACTACTGCCTATTCGAAGGGCAGCATTTCTGAAGTAGATCCTTCTTCTGCTGTAGTTTGTTTTGAGCACTTTCTCCATAAACCACAGACAAGCTAAAGTCTCTAGAGAAAATAAACATGTTCGCTAAAACAATAAAACAGGTTTAGCAAAGTAGCCAAAGTGTTTTTTAGCTCTCTTTGTAGCCGAATTGCCCTACAATCCCTTCTTTTCCACCAATCCTGCGCTTCTGCTACCAATTTCAGCTAAATTCTGTGCTTCTCACGCGAAATTTTCCGATTTCAAATTATTTATAACTAAGGCTTTTTCCCGGACTGAGGCAAGTTGTTTTAGTTCTGTTCTGCTAAGCTTGTAGTAGACAGTAGATCCAAACTATACGAGTCCGGAATTGGCAGAACTTTAGCACCCAATTAGAAGGGCTTATTTTAAATCCTTATATAATTATTTGGCCTTTGGATTAGTTTTGAATTACTGATTTAAAATCATTAATTAATAGTTCCGCATACAGACGTACAGAGTGATAGGAGAAAGCTACGGCTCTCCATAAGCTAAAGGGAAATCTCCCTTCCAGGATTTTCATCTGTCAAAGTCTCCTCAGGAGCAGAGATTTGTATTTTCAAATTCAGTTCATATAAGCCCTAATTTATTTCATCTTTTAGTTAAATTCTGACACTACGAATTCGCGTTTACCTTACTCCATTTGATGAGGCAGGAGGGGAATCCCGAGATTCGGAATTTGAAATAAGGAAAAAGTACAATTTAAAAGTGAAAACGCTGGCAAAAGGCCTGTCTTCAATACAGTGAAACCTCGTTATAGTAGATCGAAATGGAGTCAGGGTTTTCATACACTATATGGAGGTTCTACTATAAAGAAATCCGCCGCTATAGTATAGTCAATACCCTATAAGAATGATACATGTTAAATTCTATATTTTGACAGAAACCTTGTTAGTTCAACGCAATTCCAAACCAAGTACTATGTAGTAGGCGGTAAGCAATAAGAATTTGCTTCATATCATGACATTCAACATCATCGTAAACAATAATTAGTTTAATTGTTGTCAAAGGCAAGGGTATTGATATTGAATTAAATGCCTTATGCAAAGTCCATTGACAAATATGTGATTTAACCAGATGTGGTTTTTATTAGCTTAATTTTGAAAAGCTATTTTTAGTGCTCCTTTACGTGTATTTATGACATTTTTTGTAAAGAATCCACACAGAATTGCAACTTAAAGTTTGCATTTCAGCTTTGTAAATCGTATTTGAAACGTTTTACCGAATTGAAATTTTGCTTAGCTTGAGTTTTTATGCAAATTTGGGTTTAAATTTGGCGCTTAGGGAAGGTTTTGTAATCAAAATCTACTATAGTCACTGTTTGGACACAAAAAGGACGAAAATTTTCCTCTACTATAGCGGGGTTTCTACTATAACGAGGTCCACTATAATAAACACTTTAACATGTAAACCTCCCATAAGAGGAAACAAGTGCTCCAAAAATGTGCACTATAAGGAAGTTTCCACTATAAGGAAGTCTACTATATCGAAGTTTCACTGTAATTAACATTTACTCCACTCCATACGTTAGCCTTTCTAATTAGTGGAGTTCCTTTTATGCTTTCTCCTTTTCTACCGCTCCTTTGATTTTAAATTACACAATTACAGAGAGGCTCTGCAGTTGGGAGGACGGGTGGGAAAGAAAAGGCTCGGGAATTTAAATGGAGGCTTCCCAGCCTTACATGCAATTTGTCGGTGCATTTGGTTCGGAGTAAACGTGTCTGTGAGGAGTGCGGATTTTATTTATAGGAAAATGAACGTGGGAGGGATTAGGTGGGTAATGAATTGCCGAGATCAACTTCCTGTGAAAAGCATCTTTCTCCTCCAAGATTCTCATCGTCTTCTTTAAGCCTCCTTTTATCTTGTTCAAATGGAGACAAAGCGCCTGGTTAAAAATGAGGAGCTTCCCAACCTCTATTTTTGGTCCATTTTGTCACGCGGAATCTGGCACAATTCAAATCGCTTTGAAAAATGTCAAGATCTTCGTCCCATCTGGATTTTCTCAATTTTTCTCCCATTTTTCTCCCACTTTTCTCCTAAGATCTCCCAATTTCCAACTTTCTCCGAAGTAGTGTGGGAACGCCTCAAATTTGCATTCTTCGACATTTTCCTTTGATGCAATTTTGTCTCCCAATTTGGCAACCACATCCATTTTGGATAAAAATAGACTTATTTTTACACACTGCTTATTCAAGTTTGACAGGAGGTGAAAAGAGCTTTAAAGCCGGCCTAGTAATTGCTATCATAAAAATAATTATTAGTCGGAAAACTTTTAGTTGTTCAAAAAAAAAAAACTTTTCGTGGAGCTTCCCAGGAATTTTTCTATTTTGAGCCCCCCTGCATGACGTCAGACGAAAAGAGGGCTCTTTTATTGTATTAACAAAGCGATGGAACGCAACTTTTTGGCTGAAAAAACGCTTTGTGGAACTTTCAGCGTTAGTTCAACTTCCCAAAGTCCAGTAATTAAAAAAAAATCTTACTTAGACAAGTCATAAATTCATCAATTCCTGAGAGCAGCGATTGCGGAGGAAGCTCTTCAAATAAAAAGTTGACACTTACGCTGCGCTGTGAGCCTTAAGGGATAAATTTAGAACGTAAAAGTCAATAACGAGGCGTCGAGGTCAGGCCCTATATTTGCCCTTTTAGCGAGACGAATAAGGGGCTGGTTGGAACGCCATAACGTACGCATACAACTGAATTACAGCAATTTACCCCATTTTTCTAATTCGGAGGTACTATGAAGAGGTGCTTCAGAACAGCCTTCGGGGCTCGTATTTGTCACGAGGTCGAACCGTGTAATTTGCTCTGTCGAAAACGAAATTTCTGAGTCCTTTTTTCACGCACCGTTGAGCACCGCGGAGGAGACCACCGTTGAAAAGCGGAGGAGACATTTTCCGGCTTCCGAATTTGAAGGCATTCTTACTTACTCTAATGACCCTGGGAAGCGGTGGTTTAAACAAGGGGAAACAGTGGAGCTTTTGTTGGAAACGACTGTTTGAAAAGGTTGCTTAATGACTTGGGGGCCGGAAACAAGTTTATTTAGTTGTAAAAGTCCCTGAGTCACATTTAAGAAGTGATAGTTTGAGCAGCAGTGGAAGAGTGAATGCATTATGGAAGAATGGAAATGAAAAATAGACCTCTTTTCATAAGCGCCTTTTCTAGGACTTCTAATATATTCATTTGGAACAGAGACAAATCCCAAGTCAAAATTTGAGGAGAAAGTCAAGTCATAGTTAGAGTCCTGCGTCTCCCTAATGTATCATTAGTCGTCTCCATCAAATCCTTCCAGGACTTGTTTTTTTTTTGCTCTTATATTTCTATCAGCAAACAAGAAATTGTGGTGAATTTAGGACTAGAGGGAAAGCGACATTAAGAAAAGTCCAGATTCAACCTGGTTTTGACAACTATCTAATGACAGCTTCATTACAAATGCAAAGTATCTACTGCTCTATGAATTTTAAATGAGTAATGGTGTCTATGTCTGGTAGAAGAAATTGTCAAGATCGCAAATTTTGTCTAAATCATGCTTATTTTACAGCCGAATTGGTACTCATATGTTCGTTTAATTTAATCGATTTGCACTTCTCAAGTAAATAGCATGGAGAATTGTGTCTCAAATTGTGAATAAACTTTGCGTCGGCCATGAAAAGTTTCAATTTCAAAAACCGTTTTTAGCCTGGCATGATATCATCGTGAGCGGCTTTAGTACCATAAAATTTCAAGTATTGCCCGACTCCTAAACGAAAATGGGTTACTCTGAAGCATAGTGCACTGCGCTAGCAGGAAAATTTAAAATAGAAATTGCGCTTCAAGGCAAACCGGTCCTACTAAAGGTTATTGAGCCTTTACTTTATTAGGGATAGTAATTGGTTATTGGAGACTGCAAACCCGTAATCGCTGCCATGTATTTTAAGGGCAAGAAAGAACAACTTTCACAAAACTGAGAAAGTTACCAATACAAATTTGCTTCTGGCAAATTCGTTGGTGGAGACAATTTAGAATTCCCTGGCCGCGGGCTGAAGGACAAAATTGAAATTGATGATATATGTGCTTCTAGTTGGAATTTTACGGTAATTTGAGTTCTATTTGAAACGCCGTGATGACCACGAGCATTTTCGGTCACTGGTAATGTCGCCTCGAAATGATTTTGTGGTGGTGAGTATGGTGGTTGGAATGATTTTTGGCCTTTTGATTTCGTGGCTGCTTGGGATGCGGGTGAGTGAAATTGAGGAGAAAGTGGGATTGGCGTAAGGAGAAAGCTAGCCTTAAAAGAAAGGAAATTTGATGCTTTCTCTCAATCTCTTTGCTTAAGCCTCCGCTCAGCCTCTCTCGCCCAACTTTTGAGCACATCCTCACTAGCTCATCTTCCAGCGCTTTCCAGCCCCTTCCAGCTTCTCCAGCCTCTTATTTATCTACAGCCTCAAGAAAAGCTTCGAGAACCTTACGAAGAGCTGAGGGAACAAAACAAATCCGCCAGTCTTAAAATAAATCTCTTTGGAAACGTCGTACTTCGTTGGAAGTGAGTGAAGGCCTCTCCATACGTCCTCACGAAACCTCAATGAATATTCATTACGCCGCCGCCCATCAACCGCCCTTCAAAAATTCCCATAATTTCCCTACTTCCTTCCTAAGCTAACAACGCCTCAAAGTCATCTTTTACCCCTCTTTGTCCCCTCTTCATCCATCTTATCTCTCTGTCGCAAGCTATAGCGCCAACGTCTCTGTCTTTGCCAAAAGCGTCATTAAGCCGCATCTCACGACCCAGAAATCTCTCCTCTTCAAACACCTTTCGCACCTCCAAAATCCAATTTTGAGTAGTATTATATAAAGGCCGTATTTTTTATAACCGTAGTTAGTGAGTGAGTGTGTGAGAACCTCTCCGAGAAGTTTTTTTTTCTAGCAAGAGTTGAGAGACGAGGCATTTTGACTAGCCAGATTTTAAAATTAAGATCCTCCTGTCTTGGACGGGCTCCTTTGGCTTTTCTATTCAATTTTCTTGAATATTATTTTTGTTTCCAACGGATGAATAACCCAGTTTAAAATAGGACAGATTCTTGCACTAAAATCACTGTGTTCCGTTGAGCATACAGTGGGTGCTAAGAGCGAATTTCCTGGCTGATTTTTGCGCGGGATTTTGAATTTTCAAAATGAAAGTAAGCGTGATGGGGATCTGGTGAGCTTACCGTTGAAGTGAAAGTCATGTGGGGAGTCAATGCCGCAGCAGCCCTCGTGCGTCTGGACCCAGTCCCAGACCTGAGTAAAGTGAGGATCAAGTCCATAGCTGAGGTTGAGGCGTTGCCTCAGTCCGGGCCTCAGACTGGACTTGATGCGATCGAGGCGAATTGCCCAAACTAAGCCCACCACGATATCACCAATCATCAGGAGGAGCAGCAGCGTCCAGTACGAATTCAGGAGGCGCTGATTGAGTCGCAGCGCTCCAAGGCAACCAATCGTCTGCAGAACTCCGCACTGTAGAATCAGGGCCACGTAGGCATAGATGAATGTGGGCTGATAGAGCTCCACGCCACTGAAATAAATCCACAAACCTAATTTTAATTAAAGCTCCAAATCCAGCCGCCGCTGCTGGTAAGATAGACGCTCTATAAAATGAGCCTTGCTTTCTAAAAGAAATCTAGGAATCGGTACTGCGCTGCAGCAGTGATTTAGTGTAAGTTTTTAATTACTTATGATTAAAAATGAAGAATTTCATCGTAAGTACGTGACAAATTTCAGAGGTCACACAAAAGGCTCTCGTATATCGTTTTCTACATCTTTTCTATTAGTTTTGCTTTAAAAAATAGTTCTATACTGAAAATAAAGGTGGGCTGCATTGTTCCTTTGCGATTAAAAAATTACCATGACTTTGGACTAGCGCAACAAGCCAGTATTGTGACGGATGAAAGGACATATTAAAATCCTCGTCTGGGCTACGACGGGCTTGTTTGGCTTTGTAGTATTAAAATCCATCTTCCCTTTCTATTTTGAGCCTTAATTGCAACCTTTGCTATTTTGGCAATCTATCACTGTGATTTGCTATTTCCCTTTTTATATTTACACTGCACAAATCCCGAACGTTGTTTAATGCTGTTTCGCTTCATTGTCTTTTTTTTTCGTTTAGCATAACTTAGAATCGCTGCACCTAACTGGAAATGGGCGTCGTTTGGCAAGCAGATAAAAATTCACGGTATGCTTAGGCTTGATGTAAAAATTTTGTGCAAATAGTTGAGTGCATTTTAAAAATAGAGTTTAGGTGGATTATAAAGGGGATTTCTTATGTGAACTATTTTTAAGTCTACATTAATAAACCTCTAATCATGCCCTTCACCACCTGCTTTCACATCATTTCAAAGGGAAACTACAGCTCCTTTCCACTCTGCGTGGGCGTTGGCTTTAGGCAAACATTCATTTTAAGGGCCCCTTCATAAGTCACGCTTTTCCGTCTTCTTTTAGAACTTAAAGGTTGTAAACGGATCCAAATTTATGGACTTCTGCAAACAGATGTAAAGCATTAATGGCTCTACTTTTCAAAAAGTGAGTGCTTCCCAACCTAAACTTTCTGCCTCATTTTTAAGCATGTTTTTCCACAAACAAGAATAGTGGCTGTGCAAAAGAGGCGTCAAGATCAGTGACTTTTATCCACTTCAAAAGAGGTTTATTTAAAGGAAATACGATCACTTCTTTCTAAATATTTAATATGACGTGGCGCTCCGTTACGAAATAGGGATTTCTGGTAAGGTCAAATGAATTCTGGTTCAGTTGGGAGCGACGGGACTTTCTCCGATTACAAATTGTTGCGATGTACTTTCTCCCTTCATAAATGCTCTCATAGACTTCGTTTAACAATGGTAGAGAAGAGACTTTCTTCGTTCACAAAAAAAAATGTTGAAAACTTTCTCCTAAGAATTCCGAAGGCAAACTTTCTCCGTTCACACGTGATTTCAAATTCTCTGTTTAACAATGGTGGAGATAAACTTTCTTCGCTTAACAATGTTGGAGATCACTTTTCTTTGATTAAATATTTTGAGGGTGAACTTTCTTCGTGTCTAAATTATGGAGATGAACTTTCTCTATATGATTTGTCATTCACAAATGTCTTGAAGATGCGTATTATAAAAAGAGTGACTGTCACCTGGATTGGTGACTTTCACCTGGAGTGATGCCTCTTACCTGAGGAGAGTGATCCGTGGGTCGACGAGGACTGAGACGGCGAAGACAGTAAAGACGAGTGTGGCTATGGCCAACACAGTGTTACAGGCATAGATCCAGAGCCGGTAGTATCTCATGGCATGTTGGTGCAGGGTGCAAAGATCCACAAAACTTGGAGAGTCTGGAAGGAAATTTGGTTTCTCCATTCATTTATATTTCAACACCCTCGTCACTCCGGGTGACAGGCTACAGAAGACAATTGGAGGCAGGGCAGGGGAGAGTGACATGGGGAGTTCTTATTCCGCTGGAGAAAATTGCAGGAGCGAGAAACTGGAGAAAACTGGAGAAG
>VYYI01000806.1:0-25428 GCA_021029175.1 Bilobella aurantiaca
AAGTTTGTTTACAAACTTTTTTCATTTATTGAATTATTTTTCCTGCGTCTTAAAAAATAAACAACACGTTGGCCCAACCTGTACAATACGAAAAACCTTGATTATAATCATGTTTGGTAAAGTGGACGCCATATTGACGCTTATAAGTCCCCCTCTAGACATTGTGTAAGATGGATTTTGTGCAACAACTCAATATTAAAAAAAAATATTTCAGTACAAGATAAAATGAAATTTAAAACAAGTCTAATCTTCAAACTTCTTTTTAAAATAAAGCATCTTTTCTTCTGCTTTCTCTTTCCGTGCTCTCTTGCTGACTGTGTGTAAAAACGCATTATTAAAAAAATGTATTATTTCAGTACAAGATAAAGTGAAATTTAGAACAAGTTTTAGTCAAAAAGAGATCTTTTTAAAACAAGGCATGCTTTCTCCTGCTTTCTCTTTCCGTGCTCTCTTGTTTGCCCCAAGCAACTGCTTGCAAAATAGTTTTAAAATGTGAAGCTAGATGGCGCTCAACACTTGCTTTGCACCAAAACTGTAATTTTTCAATGTCACGCACACGCTATACATGCAATGCTGAAGATGAAGTCGTGCTGACTTGTTGCATAATACGATTTTCGAAAAAAACGTTTACCTTAATTAACTGTGTTTTAAGTTTTCAAATTAATTCTATTCATACTACATTGCCTTTTGTTTTGTTATTTCCATCCGTGAAAGGAAAAGTTGCACTCTACGTCCATTTTAGGCTACAAAATGGCAAAGAGGTCCTTTTGTGTGCATTATGCAGCACGTCCTGCATTATTTTTAACGAAAACTTTGGCCCTATAAGTGCAGAGTCATGGCATTTACCATCTGCTTCACGGAAATTCATGACTGTTCACGGCTTTAAATTACATTTCGTATAACAATTAGAAGACGAAAAACCCACAAAAGAAATTTAAATTACCTCCAAGTTAGACTTGTATTTTGCCATTTCTGCCCTTGAATTATGAATCGTTTTCGGCGGCGACGATTTCCGCGAAATTGCCCTGAAAGAATATCTGGAACGCCACATCTTGGCTTTTTCATCAGCTCTCGCGTTGGCGCGTCCAATTCTCCAGTCACATTTAAGTGTCCAAATGTCTATAACAATAAAAAAAAACCGTTAATTCGAAGACCGTTCCGTGACCTTGCAAATGTGAGCATTACTTGGGCGTGACAAGGTAACGATTATTGATCATGTGACTCATCTTACCTGTAGCTCTCTGATGGCTTCCCTCATGCGACCTTCCGTGACTTGATCACGTATTTCAAAGCCCGATTGTGGTAAGTACCCGAATCGGAGAAGGTAGGTTTGCTGCAAAAAAAAATCAATAAAAATTAATTTTCATCTTTATTGAAAACGCCAGACAAGCCTGTCCTAGAACACGGAACCCTTGAGATACACGCCCTTCAATTCTTTTGAACATAATTACCGATTTGAAGGGTTTTAGCTTCACTTTTTGTGTCAGATATAGGTAAAGAAAAATGTAATTTACGTTATATGCTGTAATTACATACCCTTCACGGATATAAAAAAAACGGCATCTACGTAGAAAAATTTCAATTCAATTAGCTAAAATTGTGACAGAGTATCATTAGTTATTTTTAATGATAATCGCTAATTTCTTTTACTGCGAAAACGGCGTCATTTTTATATGCTTGAAGTTTCTTCTTAAAAAGAAAACGGGTTAACTGGATTTTAGATTTAATGCCTTTGTTTTGAAAATGAAAATGCGTGCAGAATTAACGGTGTTGTGACTATAGTAAAAACGGGATTAAAAGGTTTAACGACGCGGGTTATACGAGCTGAGTCATCCGTCTGCTGCTCGATGACTAAAAGTAAAATGAACATTTGAGGACGCCAGGCTCCAATTAATTTTTATGTTCCAAATCCTAAACTTTTCATTGTACTTTCCAACGGAGAATGATTGCGGAAATGCATGTGCAAGGAAAACACTTTCCTCTGCCAAATAAAAGTTTATGAGTCAGAAGAAGATCTCATAGCGTAAAATGGTAAGTGATGATGATCAGAGAAACAGAATTCGGCTCCAACTTTCCCCTCATTCCCAAATTAACGGTTATTTTTGGCATGAAAAACGTCTTTTTCCGTGTATTTTACTTCCTTCCGACTTTAACAACCAATGTTTCTCATGCGTCGACTTTCATTTTGCAGAAGCCTCCTCAACTGTGATAGATCGACTCAATTTCGTGCCACTATTGCCACCAACCTCGAACAGTGCAATTTTGGTGTAACGCCGGAAGTGCAAAATTAATATTAGGAGAATTTGTAAATTTCTTTACAATTTATAATCATTTATTTATTGTGCGTTTTATCTTATATTTAATTATGTAAACATTTATAAACAATGTATTTTTGTTAATAAAAGCCGCAAATTTCAGTTTTTGTAATAACATGAACCTCAGAAAATCATCCGTTAACCTAAAAAATACAGAAAGAATCATCATCACTGGCGACACACAAATCGTTTACGCTCGATTTAATGTCTCATTACCAGTTCTTAAACGTTGGATAGATTTAGAATAGGGATAATTAAATTTAAAATCATGTTAGTAAAAGACATGGTGATAGATTTGTGGGAATTTTAAAATTGGCGTTTTGGTAAATGGATGATTAAATTAGTTCTTCCGGGAGGTTTCCAACATCCGTTTGAAAATGGACCACATGTATAAACTTGTTTAAAAAAAAATGAAACGCGATTCCATTCCCACGGTGCGGTGGTTGCAGCTCAGTATATTTATCCTTACCATTTTAGGCTACATCCTATATGCAACGTGCCTTAAAGTACCCTTGCGAAGCAGATTTTCATATTTTAAACAAGTCCTATACAAAAAAAAATCGGTCCAGAAACCATGCAGACACCCCGTAAGGATCCCCTGAGTTTTTTAAAGTGTAAGATTATCTAGTTCATTATCTCTAGAAGCGTCAGATTCTGCATCTATCATTCCAGCCTCCTTTGGAACCTGACATTTCACAGACAGATAGGGATGATGCACAAGCACGAATTTTTTTTTCGGAGATGTTTCTAGAGGTTACAGTGTATACCTTCTATTTCGAAGAAAAAAAAATTCAGTTATAGTGTTGATACACTGTATACGAATATGCAAAGGGTATTGTAAACAGACAGCGAAAAACGGACGGAAGATCCCTTTCTCTCCAAACATTTACATTGCACTAACATTAGTCATTTGGCTGGAGATGCACTTTGCCTATGGTTAGGCAGGATATTCCAATTTCCGAAAACTATCCATTCAAATCAAACGCTTTTCTTGTCTTAAATTTTAAACTACCCTAATTCTAGAATTTTTAGAAAAACAAAGCTACGCTTTTCCTTACCTACCTTCGAGTTGACTAATGTTTTCCCTTTGAAAAATACCCACTTCAAGGCATCTTCCCATTGTTTTCTTCAAGTTCATTACTCTTGTTTATTTGCTTTACCTTTCATACCCAATTTCCTCTCTTAAATTTCAAAGCCAAGAATAATACTTCACAGCTAAACAGGAAATTTAAGAATGAGCCATTCAAAACATGTGCCAGAAATCCACAAAAATTTCTAATCAAATTTGAAGTTTGTTAGAAAATTAGGATATTGAATTTTGATGTATGGATTTACACATAAGCTAATTCACTGCCGAGAAATTAGGAGTTCATGAAATTTTGATTTTTAAAATTTGATTTACTTTTAAATATTTTTCCATTTTATAATTACAAAATGGTCACAGGATGAATGTTGCGCATTTGATCGTCCCATATTTTGAAAATGTGTCGGGTTTTAGGCTAAAGAAGAAAAATGAAACTTTAATTAACTGTGGTTAGAAACTTAGTTTAATTAATTTAAACAAAGGATTTCGAACCCACAGTGTAAGCATGCTAAAAACGCCGTGACCGTTATGTATCATTTTTTTGGTAGCAGGTCAATACCGAGAAAACCTAAACCGAGAACGACCAAAACCGAGAAAACCTAAACCGAGAAAGCCCGTGTTATTCTTATGGCCGTTCTCGGTTATGGTTTCCTCGGTTTTGGTTTTCTCGGTATTGACATGGAACCATTTTTTTTAAATACCTAATAAAAATTATTTCAAATAAAGTTAGGTACTTCCCTTAAAGTACCATAATGATTTATGAAATTTCGCTGAAAGGTACTAAAATTGCATTTGCGCTACCTAAGTATTGGCTTCGGGGTAATTATAGTGTGCGAACGCATTATGCCAACATGACAAATGAACTGCTGCTGCTTGCGCTTTTCAAGATGCTTTTTTAATGAAAATGACTTTGAAAAAAGATGTGTTTGAAAGATCTGTTGGGAAGAATTTAACGACAGTCTCGTCAGGATAAGTAGCGCAGACAAGGAAATGAAAGTAAAAGTTCAACGCACATGTCGTTAATTTTCTAAAAAATTTCAGCGTACCCTTCCTTGGGTCATCGGTCGTGTACCTCAACGCTGAATTCAAATATCGCTTCAGATGCTGTTTCTATGCAGCACAAGGACATTAAAATGGAAGTTCCAAGTATTTTGAATTCATATTAAATTAGCCTTCTTTAGGTCATTTTATGCTTCAAACGTGTCAACTTGCAGTTTCAGCATCTTTGTACCCAATTCAAAAAATTTTCCAAAAAAAATCAATACTCTTTTCATCTCATTTTCGTTAGTAAATGATCGTCTTCCTGCTGCAAGGTCAATGACATAATCTGTCTGGAAGCGAAACAGTGCTTTTCTTAAGTGCTCCATTTTAATAGAAATGCTGCTACAAATCTTTATCATCCATAAAGATAAAAACGTTATGAATCCCATTTGTTATGGCCTCCTTCTGTGCTTTGATAAGCCACTAAAGGCTGTACCTGCACTCCACGCACACGCATCTCTGCATTCCCATTGAATGGTCCAGTCACAGCATCCCAAAAAGTGACAACTTTTCACTGATAATGGGAAGTGATCGGATGATTTATCTCCTTCCTGCGGAACACATTCTCTATCTTGCGTTAAGCGCTTTTATACAGAGCCTTCCAAAAGTGTCTCAGAAAATTTCGTAGGGCCTAAAATCTAAACGCTCATACAATGTCGTCGAGCATTATAGTATTTAAAAAAAAACTATTACATACCAATTTAGAACAAAATGAGAATTAAAAATAATCTAAATTGTAAAAAAAATAAACTTTGCTTTTGGCCCTGTTGCAACAGAATAGGCAGTACAGGTTGAAATCGCTTCAGAAGGTCACTGTAGATCGGAATTCAGCCAATTTTGATACACATTCAGCTTTTGAACAAAATAGAATTTGATTTCCTTCCAATTTTTGTTATCCTAATCTTGCTGGTTTTTCCCCTGAGAATTGACGCAGATCTTGGCGTTAGGCCACCAGCGTTTTGTAATAGGTCAACAAACACGCCATGTATGCATTACAGACTCATCGCGACGTACAGCCAAGTCTCATCGCATCTACAAAGATGCACTTGTCAAATGTTTGCTATAAATTCGAGTCACTGTTGGCCGATGGCTGAAGGCTAAAACTTTTCAAAAGTGTCCTGCTCCTGGAACTTGGATTTGAATTTTTTTAATAGTCTGGGAGATGACATTTTGAATGAATGAAAGGCAGTGGAGATTGACATGTGTTGTATGGACAGAAGCCGACAATTCTGAATTACAAACATTTATAATAAGCCGGAATGATGAATGAATTAACAAAACGGTTGCAGTAGGCCACTTGGGTCACAATTAAAAACACATTTTCACGTGCTGCAGAAGCGTACAGTATTTCCACCCTTCTTCAACTTTTTTTTGACTAGTAATTAGTGTCAATCTCGATCTAAAATCTAGTGGTGCGTGAGTCACAATAATAAGCGAATTAAGGTCATTGTCGTAAATGCTTGCAGCTGAACTACTTTAGGGAAGTTATTGATTACCTAGAGATGATTGGTAATGTCTCAAAGCATAAAAACTTTGACATAAAAATTAATACAGGATGCCACCCTCAGTATGTTGCACCTTGTTTGAAAATTACTAGCCTGAAACTACCGTGAGTCACGGTGCAGAACCAACGGAGCATAGCACTACCACCTTTTCAACCAATTTGACATGGAACGGAAGCACGAAACGGTGTGGTCTACCCTTGAAAACCATTCCAACCAATTATATGCCCTGGACCTTTCACCCTTCAAAAAATTTGATACTTAAAACTTTTTCTAAACTAAAAAGTTAATGAGTTGGTTCAAACCAACCAAGTTCTATAAGTTGGTTCAAACTAACCAAGCCCGCCATTTTATGTGTTTTTTTTGTTTCAAAAAAAAAAAATTCAAGATTTTGGTTTTTATGTCTTGAATACCAATTTTTTAACATAGAAATGCTTACCATTGAACTTGGAAACGCTGGTGGCGTCGCTGGAGCCGACCTTACTGATGAGCTGGATATGAGATATTGTGTCATGACTAGGAAATTGAGTAGGACTCTTGATTTGGACTTAAGGGCTCCAGCGTCCCTTCGCCGTGTCCAGGAAACTGGAATCTCCATAAGCATCATCCTCAATTTTGGGCTTGTTCAAGGGCACTTAAGAGCGTAAAGTCATTTGGTCTACTTTCACCAACTTTCTAAACGCTACGCACTGTTCGATGTAGCACACCGTTGTTCGAAGGGAAGGGAACTTGGGAAAAAGCTCTATAAAATTATGTCACTGTAGTCGTTCTGCACATTTTTAGTGCTCAAAAACTAAACGCACGAACAGTTACGGTAGCTGCATGACTCAGAATCCAGAAATCACACGGAAGAAAAAAATGCAGGTAAATTCCCAGGTGAATTTGAGGAGTTGATCTTATTTTTCGATTAGCTTTTGATTCAAGGCCTTTGACAAAGGCACTGCTTGACTATTATATTCTACATTGCACAGAGCTCTGTCTTCAGCATTTTTTGGAAGGCTATGTATAAAAAGAAATTAATTAGTGCCTCAAGAATATGTGTTATTTATAAAAGTCAAGCTACTCCTCTTCCGGGTAGTGGTTAAAATAAATTAGTAGAAAGTAATATCAATTAACTCTATTTCACAACACCGCGTCCTATATTTCAAGGGCTGATTTTTCAATAAAATTTTCAAGAAATTTTGAAACTTTAAAAATTAGTGCATGTTTATTGGAACGATTTTATCCTGTCCTATTGCTGTAACGTTTACAGAACTTCCGACAACAAATTTCGAAAATGGGTTAAAAAGTGTCGTTTCTGAAAATTAAAAGCTATTGAATTTGAATGGTTGCTAGATTTTCAAGGAAATTACTCGTGCTGCGGTTTCGAAACCATTAACTTCCTAAATTCGAATATTTCAGAAATACAGGAAGTATCGTAATTTGCAAATGAAATATTCACTTCATGATTTTAAAAATCAAGTTTAAAAAAATGGTTAAGGATCGAAAACTTCTTATGATTAAAATACCCAAATACCGTAAAAAGAAAGGTTGCAGAGTATGAGACTAGATTTTAATAAAAAAGTAAGACGAACTTTTTAATTTTTAGAAATTGTTCTCTTTTAAAGTTTCTGAATTTTAAACAGAATTTTTTACTTTATGCAGCTCTAATTGCGTTTCCTGCTGGAATACTACAATGTTAGTTAATATTTCGAGTCACTGCCGATATCGAATGGAAATGCGGAAACTTTGTTCGCGAAGTTATCAATGCGTATCCTGGAGAGAATGACAGGATGTTCAGTCTGTTAAGTTACGAAAATGTTTTGACTGGATGCTGGATCGCTCCAGCATAAATTCAAGTTTTTCCATCATTAATCTTACGATTTCTTGCCTTCCTATAATTTCCGGCAACAAATCCCCTCCTACTTTTCGTCTTATTCTTATTCCCATCTTCCTCCGGGCACATTTTTCTTTTTTAAGTTCATTCATCCCTCGTCTTAAATTACAGGAACTAATGGCTTGCGGGCGTGCTAATTCATTTGTGATTTGGCTAACTTTTCTTTTCAGATTTTCAGCGCACGCTAAATTGTTATTAGCCTTGCTTTGGGCTCGTTGGGTTCAGTACCTGGAAGGGCCCTAGCAGAGATGAAACGCTGATATAAAGATCAGTTCCATTTCTTTCTGTCTCGAGGCGAGACGCGGTCGATAAATCGATCTGTATCTAAATGGTCTGCAAAAGTACTTTCTCCCCTGTTCCAGATTAGCTAACCGTTGTGTCAACACTTTAGATTCGGCGAGAAGGCCCCGCCGCACAGGACTCGACCAAGTTGACACAATTCTTCAAAAATTCATGCTCACTTTTCTTTCAAAATTTTTAGGAAAAGCGAATTCCGCTTCCAAAATTGCTTCAGTTTATTTATTACGCGCAATGACAGAGCACATCACGCACTTTACATTTTGTATGTATTTTTTTCTTTACTGGCAAAAACTTGGAAACAGGAAATTTTTGTAAACAGATACTTGAAATCTGGGTATTGAGTTACAGGCAGCTTTTATTTCGTTTGCATGATTAGCTTTTGTACGATCTGTTGTAAATCGAATAACGTTGTGGTTTAGGGGAAGAAGCGAATATGATACGGCAAAGCTGTAAAATTTTGTAATCATTGAGTCAAAACAAAGTACAGTGAGATTCATAAGCATTGCCGTTTGATGTAAAATATTGGGAATGGAGCATTTAAAAATGGTAAATTTTAATTTTTAGAGTGCTGAAGAAGACCTAAACATTTTCCCGAGTGTTACATTACGAGTATTGAAATTGAAGCAAGTGATTTACCGTATGCTGAATGATCCAAATGATATTGGTGTAATTTATGTTTGTACTTGTGCTGGAGTGAGTAAATGTTGGCAGTATAATGCTGGCAGTATAATGCTGGACAATACTGTGAGTCCTTTTGTCCCTAGAAAGCGAGATCTGTGTCCTGCGTGTGTGTGAAGAGCTGACTGGTACAAGCACATGCATCTGCCCCTGCTCCTTCCTTTAAAAATTCTGGAAGGGTTGTTGGCACGGTGGCTATAGGCAGGCAGCTTCTGGATTTGAAGGCAGCAAAAGATCCAACAAAATATCACCGCATGAGGCATCAGCAGGAAAATTCGCTTCAAAATGCATTTGTACCAGGAAAAGAGGCTTTGGCAGCGTTTTGTAAAGCGCCCAGGCTTCTAAACTTTCACCTTCGCAATTTTTTACAACACTTTTCAACAAGCTTTTTAGGAAAATTTCACATCTTGGCAAAAATCACCTCAAAACACAACAGTCTATCTCAGGAGAAAGGCTTTTTGTGCTGAATTTTTTAGCATTAGATTACGAAACTTTTCACTTTCACCTCCTTACTTTCACTTTCAAAACAATACATTTTTATTTTAAAATTTTAAAACCGCTTCCAAATTTCACCAACACGCAGCGATTTATATTTAATTTTTTTTACAGCGTTATTTTGACAACTTTTTTTCAATTACGACGCGGAATATCGATGTCATCACCTTCTAAGAATGTAAATACCTGACGAATGATTGTTTTACAATTTATTAATAGAGGAAAAATACAATGGTTTGTCGTGCTGTGAAGAATTACATTCCTAGACATCCACTTATGGGTATCATTCCTCAAGCTATGAATTAATTTCAAGGTTAATTGACTTCATTCAATTCTTAATCATAATTTACAGACTCTCAAGGTCACTTGAATTAATTTTAGTTGCTAAAGTCAGTCAACTTTGAGCAAGGTTCACTTGATTTCATTTTGAAAAGTAAATTGGCTTCACAAATTTGGAAGCCGGATATGTCAATCAAGGCGTTTAGAAATCGTTAATGCCAAACGCTTCACTAGGTCCCATAATTTTCGAAATTTTTTAGTTGAACAAGGCTTAAATTACGGTGATTAACGGTAACTGATTACTAACAATAATAAACTTAATAATTAGAAAATTAGTAAAGTTTTTTATTTTTTTGAATCACTAATTTAATATGAAGTTACTCAACGCCGAATGAAGATTCTGTGTAAGATTATCCCAGCTCTGTATTTGTTAACAGGTTTGTGCCAGACTCCAACTATCTAGCACGTGTTTCTTTGTTTACTCTTCTGTTTATGCAAACTTAAATTAGTGTATTAATTAAAGGTTTTTAGTTGTGATAATTTAATTAGTCGAGTAAGCCACTTCACTTTAATTGAGAGAAATTAACGAAGGTAAGTTCTTAAACGAATTTAGCCGATTGCGAGTTATCTGGGTTACGTTTAATGTATGCGTTTGCAGACATAAGAGGTAACATAGAATTGCCAGGACATGGATATGGAGGCAGCGATTGCAGAAGGTACCCAGATCGCTGCTGAAGATCCCATGATCGCTGAAGAATTGAACGCAGAGAGAACCAGTGAAAGGAATAACGCTGGACCGTACATTTGCTGTGGTACAGGCAACCCAAAATACAAGTGCCCCAAATGCTACTTGAAATAGTAAGAAGAAATCTCTTTAAAGTAAAAATATTAGTAATAAAGATGCTGGGAAATTCCTGACAAGCTCCTGTGTCGGTAAATGTTAATAAGTAACGCTCACATGAGTAATGTCGAATCGATACCGATGCGGTATACGTACCATGCAAAGTATTATTCAACGTGCATGATGTGTACCAAAACTAAACATACGGTACGTTATATTGGTAAGAACCATTGTGGTTTAAGTATCAATGGCCAATCGGCACCTTTTGAAGTAAGATAATTTTTATTTTCCAGTTGTTCAGTCAATTGCTGTCAGGAGCATAAGGAAAATGGAACTTGTCCAGGAAAACCAGCGGAATCAATTACTGCAAAGCTTTCACATTTGAAATTATCAACCTTACCTGCCCATGATCGAGATCCAGATGATCCTTACGAAAAACTAGTTAATTTAATCAAATCTCCTAACCTACAAGCCTGGATAAAGAAATTGGATACGTGCGCCGTCAGAGAAGCTCCTCGCCTCTATGACGCAGCGATGGAGAATCCAGAGTTCGTAGAGTACGTTCAATTAATTGCAAAACTACGTATGGAAAGAGGGTCAGATTCATCGTCGGATGACGATGATCAGTAGAGTACACTTTCTTAGCTTCATGCTATATAGAAATGTGTTTGTACTGGTACAAGACCGTCAATATTTAACAACAACCAATCACAAAATAAGAAGATTATTTAAGACTGATTTCAACTACAGGATACTATAATTCCAATAAAACGTTAATTATTTAAATTGAATACTATTTTTGAGCTAATTATTATCAATTCTTGTTTTCCAGCGATTCAGTCGGTTGAGCTTGTAAGGGCTTTGATTGGATTCCCTGGAGAATCGCTTGAAACTGAGCATGCTTCAGTTGAGCATCGCTTAGTTGCTTCTCTAGTTGATAGATTTGGTCGTTGAATAGGGGCTGGAGTTCCTTTTCGACTGAACGTGAGTGTCTCAACAGCGATTTTAGTTCTTCGCTCTTCTTCACAGACGCTTCCTTACATTTGAGGTATTTCTGGAAGAGATATTCGTTTTTAAATAACCGAGCTTATATAAAAAAAATCATTACATAACAATTTTGAAAATTACTTCAAATAGGTGTCGATATTTTAACTGGATGCGCTGAATCCTCTCATTATTTGCCAAGTTTAATTCTTCTAATTCGGAAATTCGAGTTGAAAAGCGCTGCATTTCCTGGTGCCGCTCAGGGCTTGCTTCTTTGTGTTCCATAGCTGCTGGAAGTATTTGACACTTGGGACAAATACTGTCAATATTCTTAATACCTTCGTCCTGATTTTTTAGTTTCGAGACTAAATTTTCCATTTCCCTTTTAAGCAATATTTTCTCATCGTCTTCAGCTCGTAATTTGTTTTCCAGGCACTGAAAAAATACGTAAAAACATAAGCGATTTCAAATTTTGGAAACGCTTAAGACAAAACTCGACATACCGCGACAGTCTTTGTACACTTTTTGATCGTTTTGCCTATATACGATTCTAAAAGGTTTTTAGCTTCTTGATGCTCCAGCTCCCGTTTTTTAGTGTATTCTAAAACAACTTCGGTATATTCCACTTGAGATTGAAGCGCTGCTGTTAGTTCTATAAGCGATTTAAATAATTATTTATTTAATTAGCTTAAATTAACTGTCATTAACTTTCGGTTTTAATTGTTTACCAGAAATTGTTTCTCTGAAAGTGTCGTGCTGATGGTCCTTCAGAGCTGAATCTAGTTGTTCTTTTAGTGCACACAATTCCTTTGCATGGTCGTCAGACATCTTGGAAATTGTATTGAGTAACGAAGCGTTATTATGGGAAATTTCAGCTAATTGACTCTTGTAAATTTCGTTTCTTTGCTGCGCAGCGGACATTTGTTCAAATAGGACTTCATGAGCCTGGGTCAAGCCTGCGCGTTGTGACTAAAAGCAAAATCGTCTTTCAAACAATTGTTCAAACATTAAGCATTAATTTTTAGAAGTTCGTTACGCTAATTAGCGACTTATCCAGGTATCCTTCTTCGACTTCTTTGCACTTTTGACTATATTGCTCCTTGAATCGAGACAGTTCATCTTCCAGGCACTGAAAATGGCATTACCAGCATATATTTTAGGATTCAGTATCTCGACATGGGCTTCGTAAAATATTTTTTAAAAAATTATTTAAAATAGCGTTTGAAAAAACGCTCCAGAGGGGAAAACCTACCCGATTTTTGCATTCCAGTTGAACGATTTCACGCTTCGTGTTTTGAAATTCCGTTTCCAGTTCTCGCTTCTCTAGTTGCAAGGCATGTATCGCTTGTCGATGAGCCTCTTTCAGCGAATCTACCTAAAATCACGAAATTTTAAATAGGTATTTATGGTTACGTTCAGCGTTTAATTGACAACCGTCACGCCAAGCTCAGTCTGGCAGCTAGAAATGGACTTCTGAACAGTATTTTTGAACGTTTGAAATTCATTGAGCGTGGAGAAGTACATTTCCTTGTATTTGAACATCGTCGATAGGAGAGACAGTTGTGACGATAGTTTCTCCTTTTCCTTCGAATCAAATATGGCGACCGTTTCCTTCAAACGCCCTCCAGTCATTTCCTACTAAAGCAGACATAATTTAAAAGCAATTAATTCACATAATACGTTACCTAAAGCGGTACCTGTTCTGGACCACACATGCTGTTGATCTGGAGCAGCAGCTTGGCTTCTTCGTTACCGGGATCAGCTTCTCCGCCTCCGGAGGTGGGTCCCTCAGTTTCAAAATTAAATTTCACTCGGTCGTAGGTCGAAGCCCTTTTAAATGTGAACAGTATTTTGAAAATATTTGAAAATTTCAAAGAACTGATTTTTGTCCATTTCTTACAGTTCGTGATGTAATTTCTTCAGTTTTTCATAACTAGAGCCAAGCCCGGGTTGGAAGCGATTTGAAAGCATCCAAGTACTGTTGAGTTTTGGAAACGGATGTGAACTGGATGAGGCTGCTGCATGAAGCCATGAAACGTCCGTAGGAGCACTTGGTTCTTTACATGCGTTAAGGGCACCAATTTCGTTATGGTTTTCGTCCATTTTAGGTTATTAAATTATTATCAACGTATTTACTACGATTAAAAACTGAACTGAAATTAAACTTGATGCTTGAGAACGCATGAAAAAGATGAAAAAAGCAAAAAAAAAGTCTCGGAAATACGTCCATGTCGAAGTGGACCAAAAATGGATTTCGGAGGTGTTACATGCTTTGAGTATGGTGTCATGGTAACAAATCATAACACTTGACGGCGAATTTTGGTACTATTCTGGACAGTATGCAGCATTCAAGTTCTTGAATACTTCCAGTATCTACGAATAAGCACATTATTCTAAAGCTATCATTTTCCATCCCAAATTACAGATTTAATAATGTGCCTAATTTAAACGAAGTATCGTTTTCTTAAGGATCAATACTATTTTTTCATGTATGCAAAGCAATTTATTGTTATTCTAAAGCTTTTTTTTATTTATTTAAATTTATTTTTCCATCAAGTGTACGAGGATATTATATCGCTGACTCGGGTGCATCACAGTATTCGTTTTCTGAAGTGTCGCAGCAGGGCGGAGCTTGAATTTCGCAAACGCATGGAAATTGTGTCTTGTAACGAAGTACCCGCCTGAAATAGGAGTGCTTGCAGAGGAAGCAAGGGTCAAAATGATCGCTGACAATATTGTCCTTGATGCGAAGGCACCCAATTCCTTCGAAGACAAAGGTCACTTCCCGATAGGTCACGATGGCACGCTTGAAGGCCTGCGTCAATCAAACTTTGTAGAGGGCGCCTTTGCTTATGTTTGAATCATAATAATCGTTTACTTTACATGAATAACTTCATCCAAAGCGGTTTGTACTGCGTAGCGCGGCATATTGAGTTCTTGACTGATTTTTGCAACGTTTAACTCGCTTGCAGGATTCTGTAAAATGGAGGGTCATTTTATAAGTGATCAATTAAATCCCAAGTTTAACTTAAAATAAATTGAACGTTAAACAGAAATTTTGAACTAGATAAGTCACAAAGTCCTTCTTTTTTGAAAAAAAAAACTTTCATCTAAAATGCATTTATTACCAAACCATAGGGAACACGCTGCGTTTTGAGCCCGAGGGAATTTGCTAGGCGTCCATTGATGACCATGTGGACGTATTTTTCCAGCGTATATGTGACGGGACCTGAGCAGTCGGCCCTAATTTTGCAGCCAAAGGTCACGAGGCCCGGTATGCGAATCCCAAAGCCCTTGCAGAGTTCTTCGCTGATGTACTTGGGAATGAGGTCCCAGACCTCGAGAAGGTGGGAGGCGCAAATATCTCGACCAATCAGAGTCAAGGGATTTCTACAGGCCGCACGAACTCTACCGTCTCGATCGAACACAAGGGCCATTTTTGGTGTACTTGGTTCCCCGTCGTGGCCTTGCCGAATTAAAACCGATTGCGTTTAGAATTTTAACAAAAGTTCGCTTCTAAATACAAATTTTGCTTTGCCCTTTCGGCGCAAAGTAAAAAAAAAATACAATGTATTTTTGTACGGTTTTATTGAACCTGATTTTCAAATTGCCGTTTCCCATCACAATACACATTTTAGATAAGATTTTGAAATACTTAAAAAAAATCGCTTATCCTTTGCTTTCTTTTTCAAAAAAGAAGAAAAAATCTATCAATTTCCATCTATTTTTATTTTATTTGTGACACCATATGCAGGAAAATGCATTTTCACTCAAGAAAATAATAGGAAAGACAAAAGGGGGTTTAAGGGTTCATTTTTGTGTACCCTTAAAAATGCTCGACTTCATTTCCTCAAGGCACTACTTATAATAACTTCACTAAAAAAAATCCAGGTTCACCATTTATTTTCAATAAATAAATTAGAAGTAAGATTGATAGCAATTAACAGGTGAAATGTAATTTGGTAATTAAGATGACGCATCAATGGTAATTACTAATTAGGTGCTTAGTAAGTGGTAAACCCAGTTTTTGAATAATCATGACACGAAGGGTGACAACGACGTCTTCGTTGTCCTCGCCTTCATGCATCCTTTTCCTAATAGCAAAATCTATTAGTCCCAGATACGTTGTCACGTGACGTCAACCTGCAGAAATTTGCCCCAAAGCACTGCCTACGGAAAGGCTTAATTCATAGAAAAAAAAAACTTTTTTATGGAAATTTTTACCTGAGCTATTGTAATTGTTAAAAAAAAACAATGCTTCCTTCCTGTGCCAAGTTCTTGGATATAACCTTGGGCCACAGAAGCTTCTTCAACTTCGTCACTTCGTTACCTGGAAGAATGGCATTTTTATAAATATTCGTCAGGTGTGGTAGACACGCAATTAGCCCATGAAGGAATGGATTAGCTTTAACCTGCTGCCCTTCAGCTCACGACCAAAAATAAATATAAAGTTGCTTGGGTCGGTTGGTCGTCGTAGGAAGTGACGCCAAGTGAAGAGAGTAGCGTCCCCCCACTTTTAAGCCAATAGGAGCTTACGATTCTTAACCTCATATCCCCAATCATCACTAAAACGAATCGTTTCCAGTTGTGTCAACTTTTTAGTTAGCTAATTACTCAATTAGACGAATCATGCTGAGCAAGATCTTCCTCTCGTTAGCGGTCTTCCTGGTTGCCGCTTCCGCATCTCCAACAGGAGATTTCGACGCTGAAGATCCGGTTCCAGAAGAACGAAATTTCAAGGGTTTGACCGAATGTCGCAACAGCGGTGACTGTCCACGGGGCTACTGCTGCACTATCGGTAGGTCAATTTTCGCTGTAAATTGGTCCCGGGCGTAAGTTAATTTTTAAAAGGCAGGTTAATTTTTGGACTGGATTGGGCCAAGCGGTACCCAAACACATTGCGTTTTTTTTAGAATAAAAAGTTTTCGCGCAGAGGAACTTCTTGCTTCGTATGGCTGCGCGAATCTACATTTGGCAACGTTTGATCCAATCCAACCTGATTTATTTTATGTAAACGGTTATGCAAAAAAAAAAGATTTGAAGAAAACGGAAGCAGTTCGATGAAGCTGTGCAGTTAAAAAAAAATACTTACTTTAAAAAAATCAAATATTTGACATGGTTATTGGTAGATATATTTTTAATGTAGTAGAATGCTTTTAGAAAGGCTACTCGCTTGCACTATTCGTTAAAAAACGTTTCGTCAAAACCATAATTTTCGAATAGGGATGATAAAATTTTTTACTCGAACTTTTCATTATGATTCCTTTTTTTAAAATTCGATTTCCGGTTTGGGATGTGATCGTTAAAAATATTTAAAAAATTCTTAATTAAAAAAATGGTCATTAACTGACAGGTATGCAGAGATACAGCATTCCGTCGTGCTTCCCATTGGGAATCAAGGATGACCCTTGTCGACCAGGTCAAGCACCCCCTGCCAATTATACGCTGTCCTACCCCAACGAGAGAACTGTCGAAGTACAGGGTGCCTACACGCTGCTATGTCCATGTCACGTCAAATTCTCGTGTGACCGTGACTCCAACACATGTCAAGATCCATCAACCATTAAATACAAATCGCTGGAGAAGGACCAAGTTCCCAATGACATCTGAGATGCATCAAATGACATCAATACGACATCAATTTCAAATGAACTCTCCATTGAGTGACGACGACGTTTATTCTTTCGCGTAATATTTCATTATATTCCTTACGCGTTTTCTATTCAATTAACTTAACATCCTTTGTCTCATATTTTTGATTCGCTTGTTCCTAAATCCTAAACTGACATGGATACTCTTCAGTTAATTTATTTAACTTCTAATAACTCCTCTTAATTATTCCAATAATTATTTTATACATTATTATATGCAAAATGGTTACAAACGGAGGTGGACTCGATCAGGACTCGAGTCGAAAAACACTTAAATAAATGTACAAATGATTGCTCATCGAACTTAAGAATTTTTTCAATTAATTAAGTTCATTCATAAGTTAAAACAAAAAGAACACTTGAAAAGGAAATGATCACAACACTCTTTTTTCTGTAAAACTAAAACAAACATAATTTAATTTTCAACAAAACATAAACGTTTCTTGTACTGTTGTTCTCATCTGCGCATGCGTGTACATTAATTTTTTAGAAAAATCTAGTTTAAAAAAAGTCTTTGTCCAGTACTTCAACTTGCGTCATTCTGTTCGAAACAATTAACTTCCTATGCTGTAATTTCTGGCCAAACTAATTAGAAAACTTGTTTAAAAAAACTACTTTTTTTAGGAAACTTGTTCAGAACAGTCGAACCAATCAATCTCTAGTTGTCCAAATCAATTACGTTACACACACAGTAAACAAGAAATCACAAAGATCACCCTCCTTTTCCAGCGTCCGCTCATTAATCAATCAATGTCAAACGAGCAATGGCCAAAATTAATTTCAAAGTAGAATCGTTAGTGAAAATCATGAAAAACAGCGCTGTCAAAGTCAATTAGGAAATTAATTAATTCAGTAATCAATTAGGAAGGGTCAAAGGTTGACGTGGACAATTTGGATCGGATTTCCTGTTAGAAAATTTCGAAAAAAAAATTAAGCCAACAAACACTATTTTTGTCAAGAATTTTGGGAAATGGTCAATTTTAAATCTGTTAAATGTAATGATAGAAATCGATTTAAAAAAAAACTTCCACACGAAGAGCGAATGTGAAATGAGGGTTGGATGGATCGAAATACTGTAAGTTTTTTTCAGAGTCATGCTCCGCCACTATTTTTTGCATCAATGCAAACTTCGGGAAAACACACAGGTACTGACGAGTCAATTTTTCTCAAAAATAATAGTCAGTATTTGCTGTTTTGGAGGAGGTCTTTAAGGGGCGGGGCAAGTCTTCTAGCGTCATACAACGCTCTCCTCCTCGAGATTCTTTGACAGTTTTTTGGGCTGGTGGGTACTCCGGTGGGGATGGTGGTGGTCCGACGACCCACTGTTGTTACTACTGTTACTTCTACCACCATGGTTAATATTGTGACTACCACTATGTCTCTGCGTTTGCGTAGCTCCATTGGCACTATTGGTATGAGAACTAGTGTTGGGGGTCGTTGAGGTCGGGGTCAGTTGACCCCCCTGACCCCGGGGGCCGTAGCCATACTGACTCTGCTGAGACTCGCTGGGGCTTAATTGACTAACTTGCTGTGCACAATTTCGCTTCTCTACCCAAATGGCATACTCCGCTTGGGCTAGAAGCTTCTCTACATGTTCCAGCTGCTCCTTGTGAGACAACAGTCGCTGGAGACCTGTCGCCTGAGTATTGCTGTCCAGTGACTCCGTCCTGGAGAGTATGTGCTCCGTTTGGTTAAGTAGATGCTCCACCCTGCCGACAACGGAGTTGGGTGGGTTTGGGGGTATGTACACAGGGGCAGTTCCAGGATGGTAAATCGCTGGAGAAGAGGTCGGAGGGCCGTTGGGGGGTGAGGTAGGGGTTCTGTCATACAGGGGTGTCGAACCAGGGGTTCTCTGCTTATTTGGCATCGGTAACAGCGGAAGACGTCTTACGTCCTCGATGGAATTTCTTTCGAATTCTCTAAACAAAAAATGGCGGTAGCTCAGTAAAGGCTTTGCTATTTGCCAAACGGCTTAGTCGCTAGTTGGCAAATTCTTACCTGGCACGGACTAAGTCAGGTGGTTCTGAGCGTCCTGACTTGGCATGCATGTCCGAGACAATGCCAGAATCAGGCGTAACGTCGTGACTTGACTCACTTGAGTAGTAGGGCGGTGGGTTTAGGATTCCCGGTGGAAGATGTCCGTTTGGGCCGCCACCAAATTGGAGCACAAAATTTCTACCTGGATGACTACTCGTTGGAGTAACCATCGTAGAATTGGGTGCTGTCGAAGCCCCGCCGCTAAAACGCATTCTGTCAATCGTTCTTGCAAGCTCAGCCCTCGTAAGGCTAACGTTTCCGTTAGAATTGTGCATGTTCTGCGCATGCGTATTGAAATGAGAGGGGCGGTTCCCCATGGTCCCGTTCAGATTACCAATGGACCCTATTTGCTCAATTGTCTGAGCCAAGGATGGGTGCATTCCATCTAAAATGCAAATTCAAATTGCATGATTAAAATTCTAAAATGCAGGATTCAAATTTTAAAATTCAGAATTCAAATCAATGTTTCAAGTAATCGTACCCATGTTATGTTGCATGTTATTTCGGGCTCTGGACGTGTCATAGATGGAATCAATTGTTTTTGTCAAGTCTCTTGAAATGGAATAGACATAGTCTCGTGGGGCTGATAGAAGGACGCGGTCGGATCCACTGTGATTGGAGCCGTTGGAGGAGCCGCCATTTGGCATGGAGGATACTTTGACGCTCTCGAGACTTGCGTAGATGTTGCTTGCTTCGTCCCTCGAGCTCGAACCGCCGACGCAGAGCAGAGGGTTGTCGTGTTGGTGGTTTAGGTTTACTTCTCGGGACACCGCGGGGGTACCGAACACGACTTTGGTCACTAGGAGGCTCGCTGGAGCGGGCTCGGGGAGGCGGAGCCCTTGAGGGAAGCCGTCCAATGGCGTTCCAGGCATGGAATGTGAGGGTCCAGTGCCAAGTCTCAAGGGCAGCCCTCGACCGACACTGGAACGATACTCACCTACCCGCTCTCCTGAAATTGTTGAAATTAGTTTTAATTTTGTTTTAAACCAACGATTTATATATTTTTTAAAATGATGATTTAATTTTTTTTTAAAACCATGATTTAAAACAAATTAATAAGAAACTGACCTGGAAGGGCTCTCTCTCCGAACGTTTTCCCTCGCAGAGAAGAACGATTCTCTGTTCCTCCAAGCATCGCCACGTCTGCCCTTGTGTTTGCGCTAATTTAAAAAAAAATGCATTCATTTAGAAAATATTTGTTTGAAACACTATTGGTTTTAAAAAAAATTGAAAACGTACCTGTAGGTCGGAATACATCGTTGAACGGCAGCGTTTGAGGATACCATGGTGGGGAAGAGGTCTGCATTGACGAGACCACTGTTACCCAGCTTGTTGACTGGGTTTCTAGATAAGCTACTGAAAGGAAAAAGTAATTTAAAAAAAAATTTAGAAACTGAAATTTAAAAAAATCTTACTGGAAAAATCGTATGTCAGCCGACGAAACAGTTACAAGAAGAAGAAGGATGACTACTGCTAACTCCAGAATCCTCGCACATAAACTGAGGACCCAGCCTGGCCATGTCGAGCACTCGTTGCCCCCGTTCTGAAAATCAGCTTTCTTTAAATACAAGCTCATTTTGAAACGCACTGTACATTCAGCAGGTTGACTTACCAGGGAGACTGAAATAATTACTATTGTACAGAGACTTAGAACGAGCAGGGCAGCTCCGAACATGGCTCTCGCCTGAAGGCGTCCCCACTTGGCCACGAAGGGCCTCTTCTTGAGCCCTGAGCTCATGTTATTGTTTCCATTTCCGAAGGCCAGGGCGGGCCCGCACTGTGACGAGCCCTGCGGCCCAGTTGAATAAGTATTTGAATTGCCATTGGAAATGCCTGTTCCACGCTCGTTGCCCAGTCGGACGTAGAATACTTTGAACCTGATGAGGTAGAGGAGGGCAATGATGGCCAGAATGACATGGCCCACGATCCAGGCCACTTGGGACAGGACACCGCTTGACGGTCTGTAGAAGGTGGCTCCGACGGAGAGGCCCAACGGCGGTAGGATGGCCACAAGGGACAAAATGACGATCATTTGAATGGAGATCGTGTAGGATCGGAGGAAGGGAAATGGGAATCGTGCCAGCCGAAGGGCAACGAGTATGGCAATCGTGAAGAGCGCTGATGGCAGCGTCGAAGCGATTGGGAGCCAATGAGGTTGCGGATCCAAACTGTGGGGACAGTACCAGCCGGAAAGGAGGATGACTGACCGTGACGCTGATGTCGTGAGCAGTAGCAGAAGTATTATACAAAATGGTAGAAAATCTGTTCAAAATTTCCAAAAATGTCGATCAATTATGTGAATTTTTGAAAGCTTCTAAAAGAAATTTTTTCAAGAAGACGCCAATTTCGGAATATTAATATCGAGGGCCAGTAAATTGTTAATATTTGGTTTTGAAAGCGATATTTCAGCGTAGGCTGACCGCTTAGATAACATCGCTGTATATTTTATGTAAATTACCTTTGAGGCCAAAATGCAGCGAATAGAGGACCACAAGGGCAAAGAGAAAGCAGAGGACGCTTGTAATGGAGAAAAGTATCCCCATCAATTTACACTGATGTCTCCAGGCACCACACAGAGCGTCACAGATGCTGGCCTTTGTCCCTGTAATAGTAACAAATGTGGAAATATTTCTCATACTGGATAAAAAAAAATACTGGACAATTTTAAAAAAACAAAAACTGGAAATTTTGAAAAAATTTCTAAACATTTCTAAAAAAAAATCTCTTTAAAAAATGGCTGGAATCCTTTTCATACAAGGAAAATCAGGATCCTGTTAACACCATTTTCGCTTTCAAAAACACCCGAGCCACTTTATTTCGTTATTTGAGCCAAAAACGGCGAGAATTTCCTCTCCAGAAAATGAAAAAAAAAAAACCAATTCCAGCGCTCTTTCCCTGTAAATCTCTATTCTCCCCTTCTGTCGCCATTAGCATTTGAAATGTCGCCAGAAAGAAGATGGAGTCACGCACAAACACGTATGTCAAGAATTGAATTCCTACCCGCTTCCTCACGACCCTCGACCGCCTCTGCTCCTTGTCCATTTTGTCCAGGCTCCCTTCCTGGAATTGCCCCTTCCCCTCCATTGCCTCCGATGTAATTCTTGTAGGGATGCTCATTCATTCCGGAATCGTCCTCCTCGTTGAATAAATTGAGTCCATCTCGCCGAGTATCCTGGAAATGGTAGTTGGGGCGCTTCGTTCCAGCCTGTTCCAGCTCTCCATAATTCGACGACTCCGAGTCACCGCCGCCATTCCCGCCTTGTTCAGCCTCCGACATTATTGTGGTGCGTGAAGTGGCCAGATTCGAGGGGTTGGGGAGCGTATGTCGCGGAATGGCAATATTGTTTGTCATCTGATCCATATTGTACATCGTTGGGGACGAGCCGCGCGGACCCGAGTTGACGGGGGACGGGACAAATACTGGATTTCGTGGATTAGAGTTGTGCTGCTGCAGTGGACCGTTCGCTGGATTACCGAGGCCCAAGTTGTTGGAATTCCCGCCGTAGACTCGATTGTTATTGGTATCACCACTGTAGTTTCCTTCCGGTATTAGATCTAGAAAAAACGATTCCAAAAAGAGGACATTAGAACTCCAGGAGCGGCTTTACTGTACAGAGTGAATTTTTTACGACACTTTAGACGGAGAATGCTGCGATAGAGATCAGCGCAAGTGGGACTGGAATAGCAAAATGTCGCAGATCTTAAAACAGATAGTATCGTGTCCAAGTACCCAAACACGCTGAACTTTTAGAACTTTCTAATTTGTCTCCAGAAAATTAGACTTTCTCTTCCGGGTGGTGGGGTTTGGGAAAAGGGGACATGTAATAGGGAGACAGAAAGTCGTTGGGCCGAAAGCGAAGTCTTTAGCCCAATAAATCCTCCAGAAAAAAAAACTCATTTCCTTTCAAATATCCAGGACTGGATTGGATTCTGGATAGAGATGGGGGCTGGAGCAAGTATTAGAAATTCCGCTGCTGGAGTTAAAGATTCGATGGGATTTCGGGAGACATTACCGTTAAAGAAATGCTCCTCCGCCGCTGCTTTTTTTTTCGATGAAATAAAAAGTGTTATTTATTTCGCTGTTTTTTTATTTGAAATTCATGGAGGAGGAGGGGAAGGAACGCTGAAAGTAATTGGCCAAGGGCCTTCCAGTGCTTCAGCGCTGGTGAGAAACAAATTCAATTGACTATTACCATGAAGATCAGTGAGCGTGGGTTCCCATTGGGGAATTCTTCCGGAACTGCCAGCTAAAATACGAGTGACAGCGGGGTTCGAGAGAATGGGATTGAAGTCAAAGGGGTCTCCTGGAGCCGCTGGAGTGATCCCAAGGAGGGGATGCGATTCGGAGTCTGTCACCGTTGGACCGCTGCCACCGCCCTCAGAATTTCCACCGCTCACTTTCGAGAATACGGCGCTCACGTCCTTCTCCAACGGTTTTGACACTTCGGGCGGAGGTTGACCACTTGAGCCGAGGAGGCCATGAGCACCACTTTCCCGACCTCGGTCGTTAGAATCTCGAGGGCCCTTCTCGTCTCCCCCGTCACCACGTGACTCGTCAGTCTTACGATGCGTCAGGAACGGTTTTCGATCCTTGGAGGGTGGTGGCGGTGAAGGGCTGACGAAGGGTCGCGGCGGGGCCTGTGTTGACAGGTGCGGAGGGTTTAGGATCAATGGCGGTGGAGGGCGCCTTCCGCCGAACGCTTCTCCACCACGTGACATTCGAAGGAATCCTTCATCTAAAATTAGACAAAAAATTTTGCAAATTAAAAATCTGAATTCTATTTCATGGTTACAGTCTACAAAATCGCTGATTTATTCACGGTTTTAAAAGTAAACACTCTTGACGCTAGTGTAAAAAAGAACGCTAATCATCTTTTAACGTAAATATTGGATGACAAGCAAATAAAAAAACGCTGCAGCGCTTTTGTCACCCTTAAATTATTAGTCATGTGATATAATTAAGCGTTTTACAAGTTACAAAAACGTGCTCCCCAATCAACACTCCAGCCCAGCGACTGGAAGTAATTTGATGAGTGCCATGACCCTTTATTATCCTATCAGCGAATTTTCGCTGGAACTCTATGAAGTTTTAGGGATGTCGCTGCTGTGAGCCATTTATTGTATCGCTCTTTCTTCCGGCCTCTGGATGCTGGTTCTTCTCGCGTTACAAGGAAGCTAAGGAATCTCTAGCCTAAATGAAGCTCATTCAGCGCTGATGGTTCCATGAAAAGGCGCTGGAGCCTTATCTCATCACACTTTCCAGCGACACTAAAGAAATCATAGCCAGCGTCAGTCAACGGTTAGGACATAATCCCTTTGACACTGCATTAAGTCAACCATTACGGCACGCCACGAGCCTCTCCAAAATTAGGCCAAGCAGGGCCATCTCCATAACGAAATTGAAATGACAAGGGCCCCTCCCTTGGTTCTAAATAGATTTTCCAATCCAAAATCTCAAAAGCGGCTAAGGACCCCTTTGGGAGAAACAGGTTGCCCGGAATGAAATCGGGACAAAAAATCGCTGGCCCAAGATGAGGTGACCCGATTACTCGACACTCTCTGCAAAATAAAGCGTAAAAAGGGACCCAATTGCCATTTTTCTTTCTGTACCCTGAATGGAGTGCGAGGTAGGGAAACGGAAATCTATTACTTCCATTGAGGTGTCATGCCATGATTTATAGAAATGATACCCTACGCCAGATCCCTTCGCAAGATACCGAAGGGCGGAGGAATGATTTGGATTCAGCGTTTTTTTGGGACCACCGAAGAAAAGCGATTCCCATTTCTATCAACTAGGAACAAGGGAATAACAGTGTTTTTTTTTTTTGGGAAACCAGGATTTCCGCAATTCCAATTCCATCAGAGGGCTGGAGAGAGACATGAATGCCAAAATTTTGGGTACAGAAAACAATTCAGCGTCACGGTGAACCATCAATTTCCATTTCGCCGCTTTCACCTTTCCAGCCTCTGCTTTCACCCAAATTCATCATTTATACGCTGATTCGAGTTACCTTAATCGCAGCAGGTATCTTGGTTAAGGGACCTTAAGAGACGAAACCGGAGTCAGGTCACGTGAGGTCAAAGGGCACTTATCATCTCTTTGTAATATCAAGCCAACTATTTACCAATTTCAAACGCTGCCAGCTTTATTAAAAAACGATTTGTTAGTTAGGATTTATCATTTTTAGATCCAGTGAGAAAGGAATGCAGTCTCTCTCTCCCACCAAAGGGACCTTCTGGACCCTGCGTGTGACGCTAGCAAATTCTTGATATGCTAAGGCACTGCGGGGAGCCCTTAGAACAACAGAAAACAATAGAATTTGGTAATACTATCCACGGACACGA
>VYYI01000807.1:0-25412 GCA_021029175.1 Bilobella aurantiaca
GGAACTTATATCCAAAAACAGATTTGAGATATGTTGAGTAGTTCCTGAGATACACGGGCTACTCGGACGGACAGACAGAACGAAAACATAAAGTAGTTGACACTACTTAATAAATGCAACTGATTGGAACAACAACTAATAACTTAATAAAACTGTGTCCAAGTGAGCGGCATTCATTACAGCGATTTTCTCATAAATTTTGAAATCCTCAAATGAAAAGCAAGTAAAAAAAACGCAAGCAACATTGTTTTACCTGAATTTCTGCCAAACAGGGAAAATTGGATCCAGCAAGTGTACCGTTCACTTCCACTTTCCACCACGAACCTCCTATGCTAATGCTCAAGTCATAAGAGTCACTTGTGTAGATCAGTTTAAACAAGTTTAGCGATGATTGATTACTTGAGTCACATACACTGATACTAATATAATTGAGAATAAAACTGTCGTTAGTTAATACGCTTTAGACTTATAAAAGAACCAATCATAGGACAGAAGGACCCAAGAAAAAACGAAAATCCTTCTGTACTAGGCCGCGCTTGTCTGGCTTTCTGTACAAACAGTTGGGTAATAAGTAATATATAAATTTTATTTTTGTTGTGCAAATGGAGATTTTCAGAGTTACTTTGGGTTTATGATCTTACTACGTTATATTTTATTTTATGTTAATGGCAATCATCATAAAATAACCCGTCCTATAACAATCTTCATGTTATGTTCAATTCAAATTTTTATGTTATTAATTTTTAACTATTCTAATATCCAAATTGTAATATCAAATTTTTGCAAAAAAAACTATTTGAAACAGATTGTGCTGAATAATATTTAGGTTTAATTTTCGACCATCTCGGCCACTTACATAAGAAACCATGAATATAAGGCCATATATACCCGCTTAGCGGCTGGTGAACATGTAAGCGAGTGGGTAGGGGTATGGTAGGAAGAACTTATTAACATACGTATATGCAAATAAAGATAGTTTTCTGAATTCTCGCAAGGCTACTGGGAAACCCTATCGGTACATTTTCATATTCTTTGTTTGTGCCTGATTTTGAATAAACGGGCATATACAAAATAAGAGACTAGGCAATTCCTTAGCGACAAAACCAAAAAAAAAATTTCAAAAATTCAAAAAAAGGCTGATCGGGGATTTAAGTCCACGTTCTCAGACTGCCTAGTTGAGAGAAACAGACGCTTTAACCACTTTACAACTAATTACTATAGAACTCACATGAACTCGCCGTATAAGCCATGAAGTGGGTGCTTGAACGTGTCAGATGGCTCTGTTTCTGTCTTTTCTCTGAATACAGATGCAAGGAGACTAATTTTCTTAATTCCAAATTGTGAAGCCAATGAGAGGGTACCGTCGGCGGTAAATTTCTATGCAATTTTAGAAGAATTTTACAAAAGAATTTTTACACCAACTTTATAAAAATTTGTACAGTTACCTCCATTGTTTCGTAATAAAATGGACCATTATTTAGAGCAGTTGGGGGCAATTTAGTAATTCGGATCGGTGTCCATACTGTTGCGGCTGCATTACACTTGCTGTTCTTCATTTCGGAGCTTATTTTATTAATTGCTGAGTTAGTTTCTCTGTATTTCATAAGTTCATCGATGAACTTTTTTACATCTATGCCATATTCAAGCCTTTCTATGTTGAAGCTAATGAAAAAAATTAATAATTCCTAAATACTTTCAAAATGTGCAGCTTAAACAAATTGTTTACAAGGTTCAACTTCATGGTAAAGAACCATGTAACATATACATGAGAGCCACTTACTAAGATTGACCTTCAGGACTATCGACAATTGTTGCCGTACCAATGTATATCGTATTGTTCAACTTTATCTTGAAATGACAAAACTGTAAACAAAACTTTTAATATTAGACAAATATATCAAAGCTCTTGGTTTTGGATGATTAGGATGGAATGCAAAGTGTTGAGGGATAGTTTGGAAATGTGGAATAAACAGTATGTAACTACCTGAGTAGCCGAAATCAACTTAAGTGTACGACATTGTTAAAACTTGTGTTTAGAATAGTGTATATGTTATAAATTGGAGTGGTTAATAAACTAGAAAATAGGCTGAAATTTAATAAGTTAATTTTCATTGCTACGAAATAGTTTAAATACAAGAGCCGACCTTAGCTCCAACTGCGTCAAACCCTTCTACCAAAGTCTAGAAAAATTTATTCTTTTTGAAAATATCGCTTCTAGATTCTGCGATGCCAATGCTTTGGTAGTATTATAACAATAAAATTGCTACTTTATGTCTGATAATAATGAAGAAAGTGTGTTATCATGATCTTAAAATTATTTGTTTTAATGATCTACATAAGCAAAAAGTTGCATAAGTAATTAACAACCATATAACATATTTTAATGTAAAAATTTAAAACCAATCCAACCGAGATATTGGATCCGGCAATAATGAATTGTAAAATAGTTGTATACATATGTTTGGTTTAAGCCCTGCCGCATAGGCTCCTGCCTGAAAGGAGTGATAAATATACAAAAAAAAATAATCTTAAATATAATGTCTTAGAAGATGGGAAAATGTGTTCAATTGCCCAATCCGAGCAGGATAGGTGACATTTTCAAACTTTGCATTAACCAATGTTTATTTAAATTATGCATTACAAATTGTAACAATAAAATGTTTTAATCAATAATCATGCAATAAGGAGCAGTATGTTGTATGTTTGTAAATGAAATTATCAATGTACGTGAGTATCATCTATTAGAATATTCATTAATGAAGTGACATCTAATAGGACTAGATAATAGCTATCGAGATGATTGTTTGCATCGTAGCGCCTTCTACCGTATTTTATTTCGCGAAATTGCAATTTGGATTGATATGTCTTCATGTTACTGTAAAGTGAGCTAGCCTTTGAGCCATTGCTTTTAAATAGGAGTTGGGTTGCCTTGCCTTACGACTATAATATTCAATTTTTGCAAAAGGTAGTGGCTTTATACAATTTTGTTTCGATTTCATTAAAACGGAAATATTTGTTTCTACAACACGTGCATTTTCAGGAAGCAATCATCATCTTTAAATGTGGAAAACCATACTCTTAGACACTAAATTGAAAATTTTCTCTTCAGCTTCAAATAAAGGTGCGAAAGCCACTGTAACCCAACATCTTCGCTTCCGATGATCTTTTCTCAAATAACATCGTTTCCGTTGATGCCGCAAATGCGGCGAAAAACATCGTGTTTTGTCATAACACGTTCAAATCGTTTGTTGTGAGTCTCAGCGTATATTATGGCTTCCAAAAAGGCATTTTACATGGTATCCGCCACTTTTTCGAATCTTGAAAATTAATTTTTTTTAACATGATTCCCGATCATGCTATCTATTATGTGAAGTCATTCATCGCCTGCAGGTCACCAGGGGTCAAATTTCGGTCAAGGTCATGCAGGGTATCTCCTGAAGGTTAATTCAAAGGGGATTCCAAAGAGGACAATCAGTGACCTCTGGAAGTCATGGTATGGCCTGCAGAGGTCACCAGAAGTCAAATTTTGGTCAAGGTCGTGAGGGAGTAACCTAATATATATGCATCATTAGGGAACTATACTTATTTCTTGGTGTCAAACTATATTATGGAAACTACAATACAATTTATATTTTTTTGTTACACACTATATCACAAACTGTATTTTAAAAATTAATCATAGCATCCCAAATATTTTTTTTATTTGGACAATGTTTCTTGTCACAAGAGCAAAGTGAGCGGGAACAGTTGGTTTAGTTTGGTGAACCCTAGGGGTCATACCATGACATATTAAGGTCACTGAACACAATTTTTACATTTCATTTCAAGCCTTTACATTTCAGGGGATACCCTATAAGACTTTGACCAAAAATTGACTTTTGGTGACCTCTACAGGCCACATCATGACCTCCAGAGGTTTCCGATTGCCATTTTTTGAACTCCCCTTCACATTACCTTTCAGGAGATACCCAACACGGATTTGACCTCAATTTAAACTTTGGTGACTTCTAGAGGTAACCAAAGTCACCAATATTACTTGAACCTTTTGTTTATTCTGCCGCAACGGAAGTGCCGAACGCGGCACTTTCGGTCCAATGCCCAAAATCCGGACCAGGAGTATGAATTGCAAAGAATGTAAGCACTAATGGTTGAAAGTATTAGAATTCATGAAGTGTGTTGAAATGTTCCAGAAAATTTGAGCAAATTAAATAATTGAATACAATTTGCCTGGGTACAATATTTGTAAAAATTTGCTTCTGCCTTCAGGCTTTGGGCACCAAAAATACGGTTGGTGGATTTCGGCGTTGGTTGTTTTAGTCGTAAATTTGTATCAATGTTTTGGAAACTTATTTCTACAATTCGGGAATAATAAGCTTTGTCGTAAAGTATTTATTTATTATTGTTTGACAACCAAAAACTCAAAAAAGAAAATCAAAATCCACTTACCAGTTAAATCTAAATTATTAGGTACTTATTCCTCGTTTTGGATTTCGCTGTTAAACCAAATCCGAAGAAAAATGATTTCGACAATGTTTAATTTCCCATGAGGCAAAATTCTTTCAAAAGCATTTAATACTAAAGTAAGACGAATTGATATGTTGGAATCATCATCCTTCGACAAAATGGTGTAAAAAAATCCGTAGTCTTCAACATTGAAGTAGGTACAACTGATTTTTTGTTGTTCTAAAATTTTGTACGCGGTATATGTAGTATAAAAAAAAATTTCAAATTTGTTTATAATGTGAGCCAAAGTCGCTTAAATGTAAAACGCGTTCACCTAACTAGAACACCTTCATTTGTGTATTTGTTATATGCGGTCAATTTATAGACTATGCCCTAATACTAGAATTTTTCCCCTTTTCCTAGCAAAGCTCAATGCTTTTGAAATGTTTTCAAACAATACCACACATGCCTATGTTGGATTGTCATGGCGACATTTTGCCATCGGCGACATCAACGGCAAAATTTCGGACATACACCAGTTAGCACAACTAAATGTGCTTTTGAAATAGTTCGAACGATACATATATACCTATGTCGGATTGCCATGGTGACGTTTGGATATCAATGGCAATATTTTGGACACTCCACCAGCACAGCTCAATGTGGTTTTGAAATGCTTTGCAACGATACTACGCATGCCTATGTAGTATTTTTATAGCGAAATTTTGTCATCGGTAACACCAACGGCAAAATTTTCAAAATTTCACTATTACAGCTCAATTTGTGCTTTTGAAATGCTGTTGAAAGATGCCACACATGCCTATGTGGGATTGCTATGCCAACATTTTGTCATCGGCGACATCTACGGTAAGATTTCCGATATTCCGCAATATGCTTGATCGCATTATAATGAATTATTGATATTGTAAAGTGTCCATTTAATATTAACTTAAGAATATTGTCGCTCGATCACTCCATGATTTTTTGTATCCCTGGATTAATACAAGAGAAATAGAGAATTACAAAAATATCCAAGAAGAATAGCAGAATAGCATGCCTGGAATAGACCCTTTGGATGTTCAATTTTGAGTTATAATTTTAATTATGTTAAATAAATGTTATACATTTTTTTTATTAGATTTTTATTTTAGCTATGTCTACTAGGGTGACGCAATAGTCAATTATTTTGAAACGATAATGTCTTACCCCCCCCCTAGATTGTTCCAAATTATAAGAAAAAAATTGATAAAAATTTCATCCAGATCGGATGAAAATCCCTATGGGAATTTTGGAATTTTTCGGTTTCGACGAAACCACTCTTAAACATTGGTGACATTGAACAAACTCGAATTGTCATCCAATTCGATAAAAAATTTTCATCATTTGCAATAATTTTGAGGTGTATGACATTAACTTTAAAAAAAAGATTTTTACCATTACCAATCTCAATCTTTTTAACATAGTGTAGACATAGCTGCACAAAGATCTTTGGTAAAAGTTTACTATTATTGGTTTTCGAGTTAAATTATACAAATTTTTTCCTAGGTTAATTTTGTACTTTTTTTTTGCAAAACAAAAAAATTTCAAAATTTCATAACTTTTTTTTTTGACGAGCCCGCAGCAATTTTCTTTCACATTTATGTTCAGAACACTTCAATTAACCTAGGAAAAAATTTGCATAATTTAACTCGAAATAATAGTAAACTTTTTCCAGATCTTTTTATTGTTCTTTATATTGTAAACCATTTAGGTATACGATTCAGGTAACGAAGTAGTAATATACTTAAATATAATGGTTCAAAATGAAATGACACTTTGAAACACATGAGAAATAGTAATAAGTAGCGCTTAAATGTGATTATGTATTTGCATAATTTATTGAAATCCAAAAAAAAAAAATAGCGAGGATTAAACCAAAATATTTTAGAACAAATATTTAAATAATTAGTAAATGCTAGTACACCGTTTACTGCAGGAGTATTCATGGCATTCGCCGCAGTACGTAGCGGTAATGAATAGCGGTTGGTCCATTATTTCCCTTACTTTTCTTGCGTTCGCTTGGAGAAGCTAAGTTATGACTGTCAATCGTTATTTTAATCCACCCAGTTTCAAACTGGTCAAAATTAGTGGTTCTTTTGAAACTGAAAAGTTCAGTTTGGTAATTCCTAAGACAACTTTCCCATTTTGAGTCCGAATTCAATTTGTCAAAATCCTGTTTCTTTGTGCCAGGGTAAAACTTTCGCCAAACAGAAGCATCAGTAATTGTGATTTTTCTATGTATAATTGAAAAAAAAAAACATTCAAAAAATCTCAGCAATCAATGTAGTTAAATGTTTTTTTCCTTATTGTGGTTTGGTTTACCTATTTATTTCATCGATAGTCGCTAGGACAACATATGATGGCTTTCCGTGGATCCTGAATGTGACTTAATTATGAAAATATTAAACCTAAATTAAAATTGTGTAAAAAAATCTAATTTATAGATGATTAACCACAAAAATAATATAATGGCTCGCGCCCGACCTGACACTAACTGTACTTTCTTTGTTAAAAATTAAAATTAAAACAAATTTCCAGCACATAAACTTGCATAGAAAAGTATAGCTATAAAATTTCTTTTCTATATATGCCTGCACAACCCTGTCCTAGAAAATATGGTCCTCCATTATACGTTATAGTGTTATACAACTACTACCAATTCATTATTACCTGATCCTGCACCACATATCCCAGTATTCGTAGACTTGACCCGAGAATCTCTCTCTTCCCGACAAAACGACGCCAATTTCCAGGGTTGGACTCACTGCGAACAAATAGTTGAACTGGAGCGTCCTCATCAATTACATTCCTAGAATTCTGGTAGGGAGCAATCACAGCAGCCCATTCCAATCTATAAGGAGAGCAAGACGTTAGTTTGGTAAATTTATCTTATTAATGTAATTATTCTGAACGCCCTAAATATTTATTATATTAATTCATCTACTATGACATTTACTGTACTAAAAGATGTTAATTTATAATTTGTAACTCCTATATACACTATTCAAATTAGGTACGAACATTATATCTCCCGTCCACGCTGTATCAAGGTTAGGGCAATTATCTTCTGCTGTAAGATATTTCTTAATTTTTGCATTTTGCTGTCGATTATTTGTCGTTCGGTTTTCTACTGGTCCGTTACCATCGGCAACAACCAACACTGTCACACTGACCCCCTTTAAGTAGAAAAATAAACAATTAATGTGTTATGTTCTTCAATGGCATTATTTGTGTTGTGTGATATGAAATTTAGAAATTCTTAAAGCCAATTACTGTTGAAACTTATTTGTTCTGATCGTGTTGCGTTAACCTGTGTAAGCTTTAATTGGGAATATGTGGGAAGTTGTGGCATAAATCAGCGGCGACGCAAAAATACTGCAAAACTGGTTAAAATAGAAAAGTTGTGAATACTGCACTGAATGTAAAACCGCACAAACACAGGGTTGCAGAAGTCAAACAAAGTTAATCTTCTGGCACAAAATTTGCATTGGCGATTGCTCACATGATATCTAAAGTCACCGCCACACCAAACCCACCAAGTACCTTTGCACGGCATAAAACTAAAAAAACTTTAAAAAGTTTTTAAAATTTTACCAAACATAGAATGTTATGAATTCTAACTAGATAACAAGTCCGTCTTAAGACGGAGCTTAATTTATTAGTTTACGTCGTCCCTTATTTATATTTTGTAGAAATTTTTCTCGATACAATTTTTCTAAAACGTCTATCTACGGAAGCTGGACTATTGAGTGGTGTTTTAGTAAAATTGAATTTTTGAGTTATTAGTTCACGCACGAAGGCTCTTGTTGTTACGGAAGCACAACCGTTGATTGGCTGATCATAATTTACGGCCACAAAAATTACATTTAATAAGTGTAATAAAAGAAAGAAAGAAAAGCTGAGGACAATAAAAATGCATATTGCTATTGGATTCATGCTTACTTTTGGTTCCACATAGGTGATTTTAGCATTTCCTTGTACCAAATTTGGTACTAATTTTGTAATATAAATTGAACGCCAACTTAAAAAGTAGTTGTTGACCATGTACGGTGTAGACGATACAGCTATCGCAGAGTCCTTCAGCTGACCAACGAATTCTATTCCAACATCAAATTGCGGAGTTGTGTCACACGGTAATATATTTTCTGTAGCCAAATGATACATTCCGTTTGTTGTAAGTTTGATTTCAAGGCTTGAGAAGCAGAACAAATATTCTTATTATAGAATGATAAACAATAAACATTTTAAAATTTAGAATTTTATAAATTAAATTTGACCTAAACCTTTACCCAACACAAAATGACAATTCTATTACCTTTTTTCACCACTGCCTGAGTCGTCAGCTGTGCAATTCTTTACATATCCAAAGTACTGTATGTTGTTAATCGTTGTCTTTAATATGCAGTACTAGGTATGGAAATAAATAATAATATTATATAAGAAATTAGTTTTTAATCGTTAACAAGTCATGTCATTTTTGATCAGAGTGGAAAGCAGACATTAGTCACCACCATAATGCCACTTCACTTAAGCTAGTTTTTTAATTAGTTTACCTCTATTGTTGCCTTAAAAGGAGAGTTAGATTCAAATAATGTAAATTTTTCGTTCTGTTTTACAGTCCACCACGATCCATCAATTTTCAGTTGCATATGTGCAGGTGAGTCCGGAAATTTTTCTTTTATGTACATCCTGGTCCAAAAAATGATAGGTTATTATTTGTATTAAAATTATTAATTAAAATAATAAATACTTTGACCTGTTTTATATGTATAATATTATAATTTACTATACAATAGCACGCACATACTTGTACATTCTTCAAAAGAAATATATTTACAAAACCGTCAAGTGTCTTACGTGAACTCCCTATACAATCCGTGATGTCCTTCCAATACGGCTATTATCTTTTCCCTCTCATCTTTGTACACTGTTGCAGTAAATTCCGTTTCATTGACATTCGCTTGAGAACCCGACACAAAACGACCAAGAATTCTCGTTTTCTGGTCATTTTTAGTTGTTTTAGTCAAATTTATAAAAAAAAAATTAGAATAGAATAATTTTGTTTATTTGATTTAACGTAACGTAAGTGGAAGACCTACCTCTAGTGTAGAGAAGGTTGTAAGACCTTGAAAAGTGAAAGAAGTTATGAATCCTAATTGGTATCCACTTTGTTTCAGATGGTAAAAAATGTGGGATTTTCAAGCTTGTGACTGTCATTGCCGAATGGTACGGAACAGTCCTGAATATGTCCACGAAACTTTTTGCGAAATCTTCTACCTCTACAATTATACTGTCCTTATTTGTTACATGGCGAACTTCCTCGATCACCAAACTAAGCAAAAAAAAACAATCTTCTATTAAATAAATACGGAAGCGTGGGAACGTAAATTGGGCAAGGTAATGGTGGAGGGTTTTATACTAATTTAAATATTATAAAAGTTTTTCTTACAGTGTACAAAAACCGCGGAGTCAACTGCTAGTTGCTAAAATTTGATTTTTTTAATTTCTCGCTCTCCTTCTATTTCACTTTGCAGTTTTGCACAGTGCACAGTATAATAGACTGCCCTTGACTGACTTCCCATCAATTGTCAAATAAAATAATTGACCGATTTTTTACTTAAAGAAAAATTGAACACCACTAATGATAAATGCGTTTAATTTTTTCCCCTTTGCTTAATATTTACATTTCTTCAAGAGTGTTGATGATTATACACCATTTACTTACTACGGGGTTTCTTCAGACACAGCGATTGCACATCCAATGTAGTATTCATCTCCCGTCAAAGTGATCATGAATTGACAATACTGCGGCTCCTGGGACATAAATTTAAGTTAACAAAGTAATAAATTGACAAATCTTCACACATTATCTTTAATTGTTTTGTTTTGTTGTTTAATTTTTCTAAACAGTACCGTAAGATATTGTATTTCTAATGTTGTAGGCCTATCTTTACTTAATTGGACTCCAATTACTCGAGTATTCTCCCATTTCACGCTTTTATAACCATTGTTGAAAGTCTTTGTCACATCATCGGCATGAAATATTTCCAGAGTTTTTTGGAAACGTCTATAACTTAAACATTTCTCTGCCATGGTCTTATTCGATAGATCATCAGTTCCATCGGCGAGTTTTGGATAAAAATCCTTATTTTGCTCGTTACTCATCTCTTCAATGCATACAATTTTCAACGTGAAACATCACATCAACAATTGTGTTTTCCCAAACCTCACTAAAAGGTAAATAGCTAACAATCGCTCAAACCCACAAAATTCTACTGTATTACTAAACTCATTCAGTTTGTAGAAAACTTACCACGGCGGGCTTCTCCCCTCGTATTTTTCGGCAATGCCATAGAATGTGAGACTCCCGAACATGAATTTGAAGTTAATGTTCTTAATTTAGCAAACAAATTAATTAATAACAGCGGTTAGCGACATTCAAATAACGGTTTTAAATCAAGTTTTAATAAATTAAATAAATGTAGCAGTTATAATTAAATTAATAGTTGAGTAGATCTTAATGTTTAAAAATTACCCCAACAGCAGCCGTAAGCACAAGTACTTTGAAGAATAAGAAAATCGATGTGAACACCAGTTTGCAAACGGTTTATGGCAGAGAACTTACTCAAATTGAAAAATTACTCAGTTATATGTCTAGAACGAATCCCAAATAAATACGCAAAATTCTTCAAATTTTGTTTGCTCCAAAACGTGGAATTTTAAAAGTGTTTTTTTAGAATTCTAAAAAATAGTTGTGTACAAAAACATTGCAATTCTACGTTTCCAACCCAAAGGTTTCACTCGTTTTATTTTCGCATTGAGATTTTAGCTTAAAGCTTTGAAGAAAAACAAATTTAACATAACTTTTTTTTTAGAAAATAGAATCTTAAATTTTCTAAATGTATTTACTCTCTAAAGCAAAAGACACAAATCCAGCTTCAACATAGGAAACCTTGAGTTTTATAAGATGTTGTATTGACATTTACAAAAAGACTTTGTTCAAGACTGGTGCCAAATCAATTGCGATTTGCAGCACCTCTTGAGCATTAGGGCAATTCCATGGGGTTAAACGCCATGAACGCCACATTTCTCCAGCAAATCTTCCTCCAGGACCGATCCCCAGGATTTACAGCCCACTCTCAACGGCGTGATCTTGACCACGCTGGAGAGTGAGCCTGGAAAAGGAGAACCTTGATTTCAGTTGGCTCCCAGCAACTTCTTTGCAGAAGCTCTACAGGATTGTCCAGCCCAGTCAACCACCCTTAACATTAACTTAACTCTAGTTTTCCTAACCTAATTGTTCTAAAACTACAATACCCTAAGTCTACAACTACTATCTACAAATCTATTGATGTGGGATCTTACACAAAATTACTATTTACATGATCTTGTGCAAACCGGTAATACTTAAGCATTATTCCTAAAACATGGCTCATTTCAAAATCGCTGGTAATTTTGCCACTTCCTTTACGTAAAGAGATCCCTCTACATTGGGTGAAAAAGCCCGAGGTAACGTATTAGCATGCAAATTTTTTACTAATTTTGCTGAATAAGTAAGGTGCAAAGCAGCAAGTTTTAGTAAAATTAAGAAGTTGTTAAGCTTCGTTGTTGCAATTGCACATTTGTGGAAAACTATGTACAATTAGTTACTTTTAGTCCAAAAGACATCAATTTAATAAACTTTATATGTATTGCAAACAAATAAGATTTTTGACATTTTTGAGCATAATCTCCTTGGAAAGGTTTTTTGTTTAAACTAAAAGTGACATAGCTATAATTAAAGTAAAGTGATAATTATTCAAAACTAAGTCAAATTGCTTAAATAATTCTCAAACACTTAGGTGTAAATTGATTTACTTATGAATTATGAAAAGAACAATTCCAAAATGTGAGATTGGAAATTGAGCTTACCATCAAAAGCAGTAGAGTACAAGATTTAGAAATAGATAAGTACGAATTGTTTTAAAATCGCCTCAACAAATGTAGTTTGTCAAAATTACATTCACTTACAAAATCTAAGTGACATGCTGTGTCTCATGGTGTTAAGAAAAATTGCCAATCTTACGCCCTAAAACTAGCTAAAAGCAGATAACTTTTAATTGCTTTTCCATCCGTTCTGTTTTTGCTCTATTGCTTGGCCATACATGACTCTTTGCATAGGCATGTCATGTATGGCCAATACGCCCCTATGCTCTTCCGTTCTACTTTTGGAAATGCATCTTAGAAGCACTTTTTGTCTAAGACGCACTTAACTAGCTTTTTAGTTTAGTTAGTTGCGAGAAAGCTCTTGTTGAATAAACTTTACTTTAATTAATCTAATTCGAGACCACTCTAATCTAAATGCAATTATTTCAACACATGGTTCCAAAAATCAATCAGGCACTGTCTCCTTTGCCTTTTTTTCGAGATCGAATCCCGGTCTACCCCTTATTTCCCCTTTTCTTATTGTACACAAATAGCGGCAATTGAGATCGTTTGGTGTGAACCAGTCGTAGCTTGCCTGTTCTCTTACAGGAGCTGGTGGCTTTGACCGTGATAGAAGAGCAACCATATTTTTCACATTGCCGAGATTGGATTCTTGTTCATTCTTTTCTTTTCATCTTCAGTACCTTACACTACTGTAAACTAGATTTCGTAACTTGTGTTTTCTTAATAATCTTAGAAAAATTCTTGGTAAAACTTGAAAATAGTTTGAGTGAAATTTTACTTGAAGTCGCAAAAGTATTTTTGCACTTTGACCATCTTTATCTAGTATTGTATTATCAAACGCTAAAGCTTGACAGAAATTACAGGGGACAAATTGTTATGATGAAGATTATTTATTTGCACTTCATTCTAAAAAAGGTTACAAGTTAGAAATGTAAGTAAAAAAAAAGAAACTATTAGAAAGAAGGCAAAGGAACATTATCTGACATACCCCGCAAACTGGATGATCAAATCTATCAGGGAATGTTAGGGCTATTGTTGTGAAGGAGCTCATGAGCATAGATGCTGTCATCAAGCGAGCACAACAGACTATCCGTAACATTCCGCTTTTTTAAGGCCTAGTCCACAAAGGCAGGTCACTAACCTGACGTAATGGGCAGCCTAAACTTTAGCCTAATAACCTATATTCCTCTAGGCAGTAGAGTTACTCTATCTCTATCTGCTTACTCTATGCAAATGACAGTCTTCAGATATGTCTCATTGCCATTGGGGAACTTATCTGAAAATATCCGTATCTTCTGGCATTGCAGCCTAATCACGAAGATATGGGCATTCAGAGGCAAGGTGATTCTTTAAGATGAAACCAATAGAAAAGACAATTTTGCGGCTGATCCGAGATTCGAACCCTCGTTCTTAAGCTGGATAGTAGAGAGAGACAGAAGCTCACTAGGTCAACTCGGCTTTTTCAAACTATCATAAAGAATGCTTAACATTTAAAACTTTATATCATATACTAGCAATAGAAACCCGTTGTAAGACGGGAGTGAACCTCTGGTGCACTTTCTAAGTTCCATCTCGATGCATAACTAAACCAGTATAATTGAAAATTTAATCTTAGAAATTGAAGAGGTCTAAACTCCATTCTGGACACGGTTTCGCTAGTCAAAACAACAATTAATGCTAATATTTGTTAATTGTCAAATGTCAATCGTTTTTAAGCCTTTCTGGAAAAATCTTGGCTTAAGAATATGCAAACACATATCAAAAGCTAATTGTTGTTAATTACAATTTAAAATTTAAAAGTTAATTGTTACTTAATAACTAATTTCACAATAAAAATTAAAGTGCTTGGACATTCGGCATATAATTCGAATCATTTTAAATGCAAGCCCCAAATTTTTAGTCCAAAACACGACAAGATGAGCTCAAGTTTAAGTCAAGTGTGAATTAGGGGCGTCAGAGATGATACTGTTGCCTTTCAATGGTAGCCGCGTCGAATTCAACGTGCAAATTGATCTTTGAACTTTTTTATTGGAGGGGTTGATACATACGCATACAAGTGGACCCCGGGTAGAGTGACGTCGGATAGAACAAAAACCCGGTTACAATGGAGAAGGAATTTTGAACAAATAGGCTTTTCGAATGGGGATTTCAATGTAATGAACTTCGGCTACAGTGAACCCCGGTTACACTGAACACATTTTAGCCGTCCCTTCAGATTCATTCTTGCCGAGGTCCACTGTAATACCTAAATGTAGTATACATATTTTTGAATAACACCACAAATCTCACATTTGTACAAAAAAAATACCGACAATTTAAATGCAGTTGAAACTTGGAAATATGGTAATGTACATTATATATATATAGGAATGTAAGGTAAACGTATAATATGATCTTTATTTAAACATTATTTAGTCTCCGCATTTAGAACGAAGCAGCTTGTGAAACTGAAAGTAATGTCTTTAGGATCGGACGGTATAGCACAATTAGTCGGTTTTGTACCACCAGAAATCGCTTTCACTCGAATTCGCATGTGCCTACTTAAAAGTGTTCATACTAATTAAAGTTAGCACAGAGATAAATGCGTTTACTTATGTTAACAAATAACAAATTTAACTTCAGAGGAGTCCCCGAATTCCATGTTACTTTTTTTTTTAAATTATTTCTAAACTATAGGTTTTTAAAGTTTATAAAATAGTTAATTCACTTCACCCATTCTGAGCTAGTAGACTGAATATTTTGAAATTAAATAATTGTACTTTATATCCTTGAATCCAAATCATGCTTTTATGTATGGGTCAAATAGCAGATATCACAGCCAATACTTGGGTTGCCATAGCGTATGCAGTATACACAAAAACAAATAAAATTCCTAATGATTTAAACGCAATTTGCAACCACTAAACGCTTCAATTATTCAAATAAATACAACCATTAAAGTTGATGAACCAAGCGAAAACTTGCCCATTTAACTCAGAAGTTAAATGGTATTTATTTCTGTTCTTTAATTAATTGCTCAATACCACTGACTTTAAATAAACGAAATAAGTAACATAATATAGGGAACTATAGTGCAATAAGAGAGCATATGTATAAAATATGTTAAAATACAATCAAGGAAATTGCAATCAAATTAAATAAGATAAGAATTTGGGTAATAGCATAAAATTACTCAAAATTTCTTTCAAACTGTTAATATATAAATAAAAATGTTTTAATGTCAAAATTACTCAAATTGTTATGTAAGTAATCACATAATACTTGGTTTGAAATGTTTAATAAATGTTGAGGCTTATATAATATACTTTTCATATATCATATCACTGTACGGAGTACGTACTTATATGGAATAATAGTGGGTCCATTATTTCCCTTCTTCTCCTTCCGTTGCATAGACGAAGGAAAACTGGAATTGTCAACTTCTATTGGAATCCAATAAATCCGCAAATTTCCAGTAAACTGACTTCTTGTAAACCGGAATTTGTATTTTTTAAAATATTTAATGATGTCATTCTTCCAATGTGATTCCGGCTTAAATTTGACTTCATTTTCATTAGAGTTAAATTCTTGCCAAACAGCAGCCTCGTCAATTGTAATTTTTCTAAAGTATTTTAGAAAATATTTCTAAACACTTCAAATAATATTTATTGCATGAATTATATTTGACTACCGGTTTAATTCATCCATAGTTGCTTGTACTACTAATGTTAGCGTTTCATTTTCTTTGTAGTTCAAGTAGATCTAAGTATAAATTAATATTTACATATTTAATAACAAAAACTTAAAAATCTGACTTTTTCAGTTTGAAGAGAACTTGAATAAGAGGAAGAGGTCAAATAGAAGAGAAAAAGAATGTTTCAAAATGAATTTTTGTATCTAAAATGTCTATGGAGGTGAGCGAGGAGTAAGGGTGGAAGAGACTTGTTTGTACAACCGTTACGCACAAACAGTAAAATGCGGATATAAAAAAAATAAGGCAATTAAAGTGGAGAATATAAAAATGTCTTCTTTTTATACATTTTGCCAATACTTCGAGTATGTAGAGTTGTACTATATTGCTACAACAGATAATACGTCCAGGCCATTTGGTGAAAGTGAAATTTTTATGGTTCTCTTACTATTAGCTTCCAAATTCTAATATGATTTATGGTTCTAATAGGATTTTGATTGTAATTGGAAAGTTACTTTTGAAACGAACCCAATAATTTACTGTTAGCAATTGACCGTGCGGTACAACATAGTATTACCTCACTCTTCTGCACCACACTTCCCACTATCCATAAGTTTGTTGGAAAGGGCACTCTATCCCCGACAAACCGACGCCAGTTTCCCGGGTTAGACTCGCTGCTAACGAATATGTGTATTGGAGAATCCTCACCTTGTAGTATGTTGTCACGATGAATAGCCGTAGTGAATTCCAATCTTAAAAAATATAAATATATTAAATTAATGCTTAAACAATTCAGACTTCATTAAATGCTTCATAAAACATTCGAAGCGACAAGAACAATATATTGCAGATTTTTTTCACATTCATTTGTTGTTTTTATGTATAAAATTTTGTAAAACTACTGAGCAAGCTGATACAAGTCTTCGAAGTTTTCAATGCATAAAAATAAATCTCAACAGCTAAATTCAGCCTTTAAATCAACAATATATATATATATATGAGTGTCTACTGTACAACATATATAGTGAAAATGTAAATAGCCTTGGTATAACTTTTCGCTAAGGTAAATAAATCCTACAACTTATCAAATGCAAACATAACAAATATTTGATATACATACATTAACTCTCCAGTCCACGCCTCGTCAAGATCTGGTTGATTGTCCAATTTTGTGAGGCATTTTTTTATTTTTGCATCTAGTAGTTTAATATCACGGTCTTCAACCGGTCCGTTAACGTTGAACACAACCATCAAAGTTACCGGAACCTCCTTCAATTGGCACATAATGTTACATTTATGAGCAATAATGCTAATACAATTTTACAAAATATTATTAAAGGTGTTATAATTGCTAATGCGTAAGAGGAAAAAGCTGTTTCTAAAAACGTAATTGTGGAGAGATGTTTACTTTTTACTATTGATAGGTGAGTTAGCCAAATGTGTTGAGAAAGGGAAAGGATGCCTCTGTTAAAGCCAAACCGCAAAAAAACAATATTACATCTCATGCAAGGTTTGTGGAGTTTCAGTCACTGAAACAGCACAAAGTTGCCTCCACCGCATGCGCATTTGCAAATTGGGATCATTCCACTCCGCCCCACCAAACCCGCCAATTCGCACATTTTTGCCCATGATGCTTTACAAAATCGTAGTTTGGTGAAAATGTACACTCATTTGTAAATGTTGCGGGAAAAGGCAATGATGAAGGCAAGAATCAATAAAATAAAAACTACTTAATTCAACTAAATATAACTACAATAATTTGATCTTGATAGTAAGCTTAAAGTCGGTATTCAGGTATTCCCTCTCACTCTAGTCTACTAATTAGAAAATTTACTTTAATTTCCTCAATGAGTAATTTAAGTAAGTTATTTAGTAACATATGTTTTATGTAACATAAAAGCTCTCATACCTTGGGTTCCACATAAGTGAGGAATGTCCTTCCTCTTTCAAAATTTGAATCAAATGTTTTAATATAAATAGAAGACCAATTTAACTCATGTTTGTTGAACGTATATGGCGTCTTCGCGAGTGCTATGGCCGAGTCCTTCTGTCTACTAATCAGTATCGTCAAATCATCATACTTCAAATTTGTATTAAAAATTAAGCCAGCTTCCGTCGTCAAGTGAAACGCGCCAGAAGGAGTAACCTCAATTTCAAGGCTATAGTCGAGAACAAAAATGCATTTAAATATTGGGTTTTTTTTCACTATTAATGTCAATTATGAGTAACGTTGCTATCCTATGGTCATGTTCTAATGATAAAATTTTAGGCTTCGTCAAATTGGTGACTCTCAAATTTTTATTAAAATTTACAATTCTAATATGATGAAAAAATTATTTGAGTTTGTTAGTTTTGAATTTTGAAACAAAGCCTCAAATTTTGTTATCAGCTATCGCCTATAGTGCGTGGCAGGCGGTGGGTTGGGAAAACAGCGCAATTTTTTATTAGGCGGGATTATTTCATTCAACGCCGAAGATGTGAATCCATTTTGTCTAAAATATTAATATAGTTCATTTTTTGCAATGAAAAAGTCAAAATCTCACAGTTTTTGTTGCATTGAACCGTTATATGTACATTTCCTCACGAATCCAAAAACGTGTTGGCCGCGAAGCGTTGTTTTCAATATCCAGTACTATTAAAAAAAAAGTTCCAAATATTTAGTGCCAAATTTCTTGCAGTGCAGTGCACGAAATTGCAACGCAATCCTGCCTCATAAATTACCACCGAATTTAAATAAATTTGCTTCCCAAAGAGTATTAACAAGGTTCGGCATTCCGACGTTACTAATGAGACAAGCCTTCAAATTTTGGCATCTATAAATAAACCTGGGGTAAGTCGAGAAATTATTTTACCTGTAATGATGCCTTAAACAGGAAATTGGATCCCCATAATTTGTTTCCTTTGTTCACAGTCCACCAAGTTCCGTCAATGGCCAGTTGCAAATTTTGGGATAAATCTATCCCCAGCGCTTCTCCTGAGATTCTACTTAGGCTCATACTAAGCCAATTAAATTTAATAACTTGAATTAATATAATAACAATAGTATGATTAAATTGTAATATACTGGCAATTAAAAGCCGTACGTGAACTCGCCGTACAAACCGTGAAGTGCATTCAGTAGGGTTATCTTATCCTCAGAGGTGTTTTTGTACAGTGTTGCTCTAGCAAGGTACACATCTTTATGCGCCACAATCATGCAGTCGACTACCACTGTCTGCATTTTATAATTATTTTGAATTTAAGTTAAATTTTAATTTATTTAAATTCAATAAAAATGAAAATTTAAGGATACGTACCTCAAAGTAGCTAAAAACAAATTCACTGGACGACTGTAACCTTTCGATCTTTATTGGTAGCCACTTTGGGTCAGATGGCGCAGATTTCATCTTTTCAGAACCTACTGCAATCATTGAGGACTCGACCGAACCCGTCATATAGTTTTTCCCAAAATCAGTAACATCGAGTTGTTTGCCATCCTTAACAGATCGAACATCCTGGATCACGAAACTAGACAAAAAATCTTTTCAGTGTGGCGCAATTGTCAATTTTGTTGAAAAGTTGACGTCCTACGCCTTTAAGATGATCCAATTAATGAAAAAAAAACTACAAATTGCTACAAATTATTGAGGTCGCGGAAGGTCACCGATGTTTTAGCCGTCATCCTTATGTAAATTTTGGAAGTTTTGTTGGTTTCCACGATACCTCAACTCCAGCGACGTGAAATATTGCTCCAAACCTGCTGATTCCAAATCTACCATCGGTTTTCGAGCTCTGATTACCGGTTCCAATCTGATTGCGTCACTGTTGGTCATGAATTGTGACCTTCACAGTGAAACAATTTTTGAACCAAAAGTCACAGGTTAAAACCAATGGCATATATAAACAATATGTGGCAAAACTGGATACTACTTCCACGGAGTTTAGGTATCTTAGAAACCAAAATCTTCCAAAATTTCCATAAGGATGACGCCTACAATTTTGGTGACCTTGCGCAACCTCTAAATGTCATCCTATTTGGATGAAATTGTTGACCTTTTTTTTCATCATTTGGAAAAATTTAGGGGGTAAGACATTTGTTTCATTTTTTTTTAATTTTTCACAAAAAAAAGTTTATCATTGACAATTGCGCCAACCTAATGTATACCCACGTATATATATATATATATATTACCGCTTGGTCATTTGCTAGTTACAAGACCTAAATTTTATTGTCTCGTCAGTATCTTCCAACTTATAATAGGATGAAAATATCTGAATTTGGAAGTTTTTTTTAAAGGAACCTTCAAAATTTATTCCTGGCAATGTAAAAGTGGCTATAAGCTACTTTTACGTTTTACGTTGTATTACAATCATAAGAAGCTGATGATTCAAAGTTACTGTTATTGGGTTGATCTTTTCTTGAGCTCTCTCTCTCTCTCTCTCTATATATATATATATATAATTTGAATCATTATAAATTATTTTAATTAAAATTGTTGATGGTTGATGTTGATGTTGATGGAAACGACTTACTACGGCATTTCATCTTTGCGCTTCAAAATCGCGGTGCCAACGTACTCACTATTTGTGCAAATCATCATGAACTGACAATACTGCGGTTCCTGAAACAACAAAAGTTGGGCAAATTAACTATTTACTCAAAAACTTGTATGCATTTTTGTGCTTTGTAAAGCAGTAGTACCATGCTCATGGAGTACTTTACAACCAATGTGCTTTTGTCTTCACTTAGCTCTACTCCGATTACTCGAAGTTCTTTACTCTTCAACCAATCTTCAAACGGTGTTTCAGGTGAGTCTTCGTAGGATATGTACAATGTTTTTGGAGAATCTTGATATGACAAACATTTTTCAGCCATGCAGTTTGGCGATAGGTTATATGATCCACTGCTTGTTTTATGATAACTCATATTATTAAAGACATCCATGTGCCAGATGCTTACTATTCTCAACCTGCAACATTGCAGTAACAATTGGAATTGAGAGACGGTTTATATTTTCATTGAATATCAATCCAACCAGATTCAATTTATTGCTCCCCCACGATTATTGGCTGACAGTAAGACAAACTTTCATAAGTTGAAATAATTTTGTCTTTATATTAGAATTATACATTATAGTTTGGAAGATAAACATGAAATCAATCTTTAAATCTCATTGTAATGGTTTCAAAATCTAAAGTGTATGGAATTTTTAAATTTTCAAATTTACGATAAAAAAAATAGCCGCATTTATCACGTAGTGTGAAAATTCAAGATCAAAAATGACCGTGTGGTAGCAAGAAATCTTACCGCGGCGTGATACTCTGGAGCAATAGTTCGGCACGTCCGTAAAAGGTAAAGTTAGCGAACTGGAATTTGTAACTTACCTTCTGCAATTAAAAAAGGAAACAACATTTTAAATTAAAAAGAATATGAACGACTCTAAATAAACATAAACAAATAAACATCTAAGCTAATAGTTGTGATGGATGTTAGAGTTTTAAAAGTACCGAACCAGCACAGCCAAACACAAGGAAGGCCAACATTAGAAAAATTGCACTTGTCACCATTTTGTAACCTGCAAAGTAGAAAATGTAGTAAAGCAAAAACTGTTCTCGAGAAAATCCCGATCAAAAGCACATTTTTATTGCTTGAAAACCTTGGTTTTCCGCAGGGTGTTGACGCTGCTCTTCGAAATACCAAAAAAATATATCTTCGCAAAAACATAGCTACTTTAGGGTCTAAACTTCAAGGTTCGATTTCGTAGATTAGCAACAAGGCTTAATAGGACTTTAGCATTGGAGCTGGCACTTTTTCTAACAATTTTGTTTAGAAATTTGGAGCTCAAATTTTCAAATGCGATTTTCGCCTGTTTCACATTTACACTCAATTATTCCAAGTTTTGTGGCAACTTTTTCACTGAAGATACTAATAAACTAATAATACTAATTACAAATTCTCAAATTTACAACTACTACTACTAATTTATACAATTGTTATTGTGCAAACTAATCAGAAAAAGAAACTACTTGAATTCAATATTTTAATTAATACTAGATGAAAGAAGCGAATTTATTTTTTTTATTTTTCAAAAAGATCTCCTTTATGAAAAGATTAACGAAAAGATTATCCAACTTATGTCAACTTTGAGTCGACCATTGACACTAACCAAAGGTCAAAGGTCATTCACCTCACTTGCTAAGGTCAAGGTCAATAAACAAAACATCAATTCCATTTGCATTTGCTACATAGGAAGTGGTACACAAGTATTAACTCTACTTTTCCCTTTGAACACCAAACTCAACTGCACATTCAGAAAACCCAAAATTGTAGTTAGAAGAATGTTGTCTTTTAAGATTTGCTTAATGGAAAGTTATAATTAATCAAATTACAAAGAAATAATTACTATATTTGGTATTATTTAACTTACTTTTTTAATAATTAATGAATGCGATTAATTAATTACAATTAAATGTTACCTAATTTCACAAATATTTTATAGCTGTTAATCAAATCCACTGCATTCTGCAAGTTTTAAAAATTGGTAGGTATCAGTGGGAAAAAAGTATTTCTTAGGTATAATACTCCTTCAAAACCAAAATACCCCGCATGACTCCTTTCACAATCACAATCTCCTTTCACTATCACAATTTTTTTGTGAATTAGTCAAAAATATTTTTTTTTATATAAGTCTTAAGAAAAATTCAAAACAATATTCAAATTTTTTTTTTTTCAAAAAGATTATTTATTTACACCGTTTCATGATATTTTTTAATTAATGAGGCGAGGCGCTGTCTTGACACATATCCAGCACCACCGGTGCGTCAAGCCAGCACCCCATCGCCTCACTCAAAATTTTGGAGGCGAGGCGCTGGCTTGATATTGGATTACACACAAGTCAAGCCAGGGCCTTGCCTCGGGCATTTGAGGCGCTGCAAGAGGGTGCTGGCTTGAAGTTTTTTGAAAAATAGGCGCTGTCTTAACGGCGCTGGCTTGATATACCAAAAAATCAGTTACTGCTTAAAATGACTTAACGTAATTTAACATTTACAAGTCATCTGCTCTTTCTTGCAACATCCTACCAACAGTAACTTAACATTACGCTATGTACACTATTTTTTTTTCATTACCTTTGCCTTTCAGCAAATGGTATTACTCAATGTATATGCAAGTTGAGTGTGAACACAAAGTAAATTAAATGATGAAAGATTGTGCTTTGAAGAAGCGCCAGTCTACATTTCTCAACAAATCCATATTACCCCGTGTTTTCAGCCGATGTTTCTTAAATCCATCACTACACAAATAACTTTAAAAGACAGAAATGTAGCAAAAAGTTAGATAATCGCCAATTAGATAATTTAGATAATTAAATAATAAATTTTCCTTCCACACAAGAATAACACAAGAATAAGGCCTTTTAGATTGACCAGGTTTGGTAAGAATTGTTTAGTCTTATTCAGTTGTTTTTTGTGGTTAGATTGTGTTTATTGAATGTTTTTTTTATTACATGACTTTTTTTTGAAAAGCAGTTAAAACATTCAAAAAAAAGTAATGTACTACAAGCAGATTCAAATAATTAGTAAATCGTGTGAATAACACATTATACAAGAATAAATACGCGTACCGAGAAACAAGGTTGTTCACAACAGTACACAACTGTGTGAAAACAAGTGTTACACCCTATTATCCCGTTTTAAAGTCAGTTATCAAGGTTTATATCAAATGTTATCTAGAAACTTACTTGTGGCTCCACAAATGTGAGTAATCGCTTTTGGTTTTTGGTCTTCATGGTTGACATTGATACTTTTGATGTAAATTGAAAACCATTCTAGAAAACATGAAGCGAATAAATGTGGTTTTGTTGTTACTGTTATAGCGGTGAGTTCAAACTGACCAACTTGCCGATTGTTATTATCAAATTTAAAATTTTGATCTGTACTAAAAAGTAACTCTGTCGCAATGGCCAACTAAAGGCGTTCTGCTATAGGTGTTAATTGGATTTCAAGGCTTGAGAAAAATAATCAAAGCATTTTTAAATATTGTTCATAATGATGTTGACAATGAGGTTGATATTTTTGCTAAACTTAATTGATTGGCTCAAAACTTTATAATAAATACACACCTTTATTAAAGAAAAAAAAATATAAAGATCACTACTTTACCAGAGTATTATTGACTAGTGCCGTATTAATTTTTACTAATTTACTAAAACTCTGGTTTTGGTTAAGACTCACTGTAAAATTCAAAAATAAAAAGTATGATAGACTTTAAAGCAAAAAATCACTTTTCTCACAATTTTCCTTCGCTTTTCGCATCAGAGCCTTCTGGTATATGTTTATTTACGAGTCCGTAGTAGTCCGCGCTGCTAAGTTTTGTTCTTAAAATCCAGTACTGTACAAACAACATAAAAAATACATTATGCACTGTGCAAGATTCCTTGCATATGAAAATACACTGTTGAGTTAACTGATCTGTGATCTATGAATTTTCTCCAAAGTCCAGAACGTATTTGTACTTTAGGTTTACCTTGCTTTACGTTTAGTGACTTAAATTCATTATTCTCAATTATAAAAATCACTAGCCTACCTCAAATTCTGCCTTAAACAAAAATTATATTCCTAATAAACTTGTTTGCTCTCTCTTTACTGTCTATCAAGATCCTCCGATGTTATACCATACGCGGAACCATTTTCCACCAATCGGAGTTCCTGGACCTCGAAACTGGTCAAATACAATAATGAGGTTAAGTTTTTCTCAACTTCTAACTTTTTCTTAAATTTCAACAAATTGTGCTACTAGGGCGAACAATAATCTAATTCAAAATACTTGAAAAATCAACAACGATTTTCCAAATTTAGTGCTACCGTCGGCATTTTTCGCGCTTCTCAAAACTCAACTTAGCGTTAAATGTGTGGATCAAGTAATTTTCCCTGTAATTCATTTCAGAAAAGTTGCAATCAAAGATTATCAAAGATTATAGATTACATCAAAGATTATATTGCACAGCAAAGTGTTCGGAGGTTTACTTTGGGGTTAGAAACGAACATTATGTAGAAATACGGGGGCAAAGGTCATGGTGGAGAGTTTACTCCCGTAGGAGGGACCCCCTGAACATTTTGACCCCCACCCCCAACACCCCTTGGGGGTTTATCTATTTTTCTTACGTTTTATGATTTTTAAGTTTAGGTTTAGGTTATTGAGATGCTCTGGACTTCAGTTTTTTAGGTTTAGTAAAGAAAATATGCAGATTTTCCAAAAAGTTTTGTTACGGTTGAATGCCGGACTTCGTCCGGTCTTTGGTCGCCGTAACCTAAAACATTTTTGAAAAATGATTTTTGATACTTCTACCAATTA
>VYYI01000808.1:0-25411 GCA_021029175.1 Bilobella aurantiaca
TTTTGTAAATACAACGTATTACAATTTGAAGCATAGTTTGAAAACTCCCATTTTTCTTATGGCTGGAAGTGTCACCGCGCGCCAAGATTGGAGGGAAGCCATTACAAAGTAAGCAAGTACATTTATTGTCATAAATTTTTAAATTTTATACGATGTTCTCAAACTATTGTTTGCGTTGTGCTCATTTCAAAATTCAAATTGGGTAGATTAATTTAAGTAATTGAAAAAATTAGTAACTGTTGTATCTTGGACTTTAGATATTTTAATTTGATTTATTATACTAAATTAAATTATTAATCTAAAAGTAGGGGAAACGTGACAGTGATTTTAATTTAATGATTACCACATAGTTTAGTTAAAAATGTCGTATTTTATAACATTAGAATACTGGTTAGCCAATTTCAATGTGTGCGTTCTTCAACAACGAGTCTAACGGAAATTCAAAATGTCAAAAACTGAAATTCACAGCGCTTCCCAAACTAACTTCCTTGTATAGCTCCTCTAGTTAAACAACACCACGCGTCCCAGTATAACTTGCACAGTAAACAATCAACAATCTGTTTAAATTCAAAACCATGTTGGGAAATTAGTAGCATTATTTTGAAACGGTTAAACTGAATTGCTTTCGCCGATTTTAGCTCCATTTCTTGCATTGAATTTCCCTTCATATTTTCAACAATTTTGCGAGGTCGGTATGGGATTTAAAATTGACTGTGCAGGTTCAACTGGGACGCGCGGTATAAATTGCAGTAATTTGAGGAAACTAAAATTTAAAAAAAAGGGTGCAACGTAAACTACTCAAACAAGAGCGGCCATTGACGGAAGATATTTGATTGGCGTAAAATTCATTTTTTTAGGGTATCATTGACGTATTGTTTTTTTTTAAATGATTAGCAATCGATATTAAATGCCTACAAGTTTTTGGTCTTTCGCGCGTCTTTGGTCGTAGAAATGCTTGTTTGGATTACTACTTTATTTATGTTACAGGCAACCAGGATATAAGGGCTATAAACAATCCCATTTCAATACAGCAAGAAAACAATTAGCCTGCTACGCCCTCTTTCTAATGTTTCCTGAATCATCGAAAAGCACAAAACTACAATATCTTGATTATTGGGAAATTTATTCCAATCTAGACAATTCCTATCCATATTTTTCTCATTCTTTAATACGGTCAAACCATGAGATATATTATAATACCATCACAACACTGGATACTGTGACCATGGGGGCTAAGCATAAGCCAAGAAATTTAGGCCTCAACGTATTTCAAATAATATATTATTTAACTGTTAGCAATGCACCGAATGCGAGGCTTGCAATGACTAAATTAGTCGTTTTTTCATACTCCTCCGAACTATTTACTTCTGTAGCTGGAATGGAATTTTTCAACATAACTGCCACGAATGTAAGACAAGGCATAGCAAGCTTATATTTCAATGCGTCAAGGAACGAGAATTACTATTACATCAGTAATTATAAGAGAAATAGAAGTACAAGTTTCCAAGCAAATGATAGAAACCATCACGTGATTAACATAGCGCAGCATCGCTCTCCATTTAAAAAAGACCATCGAACTTCTGAAATTGGAAAAATTATGCAGCACTTGGTTTTTGAAGTTGTTCGATTAAAGGCATACGAGAATATAGTCCAAGATGAAGCATTTAAAGAGCGATTTAATAAATTTATGCAAAGCACAATGGTGCACCAGCTTTGGATTGAGCAGTTGGAAAGCACAAAACTATACAATGTGCTAACTGCCATTCCTACGGGAGCACATGAAGTTGCCTACGCAACTAGTAACGGTATTATACATCCCTTGGACTACAAGATGTATACACGTTGTTACGATGTAGGTTCATGGATTTGCATGTTTGTTTTTGCCTTCATTATCATACCAATGAGCTTATCTGCCATAAGTATTGAACAATTTCACTGGTGCAAAAATATGTTCCACATTTATTTGGACACACAACGCCTCAATTACGCATTGCTACTTGAAAGCTCTCCTACGAACTCCAAGGAAGTAGACATACTGTTAGGTAAAGTGAAATATCGTATTATAATTGGACTTTGGATGTACATGGCCATTATACTAACAAGTGCGTACAAAGGGCTGGTTGTTACTGATCTTACTGCTCCAGTCGCTATACGTGGAATTTATCAAACATTTCAAGACTTAAATGAGTTTATATTAGTTCAGCCATTGTATTCGCCATATGAACCTGTGCGGGATATGCTGGTCGGCTGGAATAAATATGCTTTTTCAAATTTACCTCAATCACCGGGCATCCTTATGAAATTATTTCGGCTCGATAAAACAGGAGGGAAATCTTGCTTAGTTTTAAACAGCGGGGAGAACTCTACCTCTCATTGGAATAGTTTTGGTAAAAACTGTTCAATTGAGCCCAGCGAACGCAAGCTTCAGTTAGTAAATGGCTTGTTTGGCAATATGATGAAGTATGACCAGCATCTAACACGAAATTTAACTTGGGAGACTATGGAGAAGCCTGAAATAATAACGGGATTGAAATTCCCAAAAGAAATTGTGATTGTATCAGTAGCCAAAAAATTTGGGCCGTACAGACCAAACCGAAAAGAAACTTTTGCCTCCATGATAAACATATCGATGGTGCTAAATAATGTGGCTGTAATAGGTTCCAAAGATATGATAGAAGGTTTTGTAGCAAGTTCAGAACTGAGAAAACTAGGTAAACCTATTGGGGCAGATGTACACACCTTCATCAAAAGTAAACAAAACATACAAACTCACGTATTAGGGTTCTTGTTTATAAGCAACAAACATCATTCTGCTTTGTACAAACGCATGCAACTGCTGATGGCTTCTGGAATTTTCCACATTTGGGACAAGTGGATTAAGATACTTCATCCGACGGAAGAAGCTGTTATCATTCACAAGTACAATAAAAAGAAGAAGCAAATTGAGGATGAAAGTCGCGCGCAAAGGCTAAGTTTGGCAACTAATGTTAAATCTTGCTTCTACATCTTTTTAATATGTGTAGTTTTGGATGTGTTGACACTTCTTTTTGAACTGCAAATTTTATGGCGTTGCAAGTTATTGTATTGGTATTATTCTAGAAATAAAATTAAAAACTAAACTCTATAACAAAATAAGAATTTACAAAGACACAATCACAAATTGGTTAGCGTTAATACCGTTAATTTAATACGACTTATTTGGTTCACGTGTGTCTTGTTAAATTTAAGCTATTATCGCTTATTTGGTGGGTAAAATAAACGCTAATAGTAACGTTTCTGGGAAATTTTTAAATCTAAGAGTGTTGACATCTAAACAGTAAAGATGAAGTACGGTGCATTTATTCGTTAATCCAATAAATCAATAGTACGGCAGTAAATCAACACCTTTTTTCTTCTAAATGCAATTTGTACGTCTGAATCACTCATATCTCATATTTTGCAATAACTCTGTTTGTAAAATATTTACTATTAAAAAAAATATAAAAATTGTTACAAAACAATTATGTTATAAAAACAGACGCATTTTAATTTAAATGAAATCAAATGATGAAAATTTAAAGAAAGATGTTGCAGAGAGGACAGTTAAAGGCTTTTGAAATTGTCTAACAAGGCAAAAATAAAGTAATAGTTATATTAAATATTAAATGGCTTTTATATTATTAACACTTCAATTTATAATCTAACCCAAATATATTAATTGATATATTAATTGATATATTCCACTAAAGCTACAGACTTAGTTTAGATGTTACTCGCAATATTGGAAATAATTGCCCAAAGCATTATCACAGTATAAACTTGCCTTACCCAACATAAACTGCTGCTTTAAGCACATAAATTAAAAAAAACACGTCAAACACTAGCGATAAAGATACAAAAAATATTAATTTATGCAAGAGTGTAAGGAAAGTCCACAACATTTATTACAAATAAAAACATTGCAAGCTTTCATGAACTATAATACAAAGAACTCTACAAACGAAAACTGGCAAACGAAAAAATTGTTATACATGCTCTTTGTCTTTGATTATTTTGAGAAAGCTTCTTTGCGTGCTTCTTTCACATTTCTCCAAAGTAGCGCACCAACGCAGTATGGAGATGGGAAGAATGGAGTATGTAAGTTGGCACCTCATCACCGTAAGTTTGGCACCTATTTTTCAGCTTCGTTAAATTGACACCTCAAATCACCACTTCAATTACAAGTAGCTGTATAGTAAAGCGTGTAGGTACCCCCTTATCGCCTCAAATTATTTTATGAAAGTTGAGGTGATGAGGTGCTGACTTCACGCTTAGCCACCGGTGTGTGAAGTTGACACCACATCATAAGACGTTACCGAGATATCAAATTTCCAAAAATGGAAAATGCGTCTTATTTTATTCAAAGTTTAAAAGTTTTCACAAAAATCGAGGAGGAAGATTGATCCGGAGTTCCCTAGTCTAGTCTATAATGTAAAATTTCTTAGTTTGTTGTTTAAATATGGAGGCGCACAACAATAGTTACTGTGGCGATAACACCACACAGTTACGCAGAGCATAAGAGTGAGTTTTAGGGTTATACAATGACTGTCAAAAGAAAGAGAAAATTTCCAAGTAAAAAAACTACAGTTGGAACGATCGTTTTCTTTAGGTTGAGCTTTATAAATAGAAACACATGGGGCAAATTTGTACAGAAATAGTGTTTCATGTTCAAATTCCCAGAAATTTTTGTAGGGCTTAAAACCAAAAATGGTGTTGAACTACTTAACTAAGAACAAATAGATAACATAAATTAGTACTTTGCAAATAAAATAAAAAACTTCAAATTGTATAAAATTACACCAGCTATACAAAAATATTAAAGAATTTTTTTACATAATTCAATCATGCGTAATAGAATAGTATAAGTCATAAAATTTTGAAAATGACAATACATATTAAAGTAACACTAAGGTTGTAGTTGATCACAAAAATGAACTTATGAAACAGCACTGGACGGGAACTTCTCAGGCATTTATCACATAATCTAAAGTTAACGAAAAACCAAGTTTCGCACATCGATTTTAATTACCGCACCTCCAATTAAAATGGTTTACATCAGTTGTAGTCGAATGCGTCATGACACATGGGATCCTATTACATTGTTGCTAATTACAATCATGTGGACGGGTGCGAAAACTTGGAAAAAACTATACCTTACATACGTTTGCCTAATTAACTCTAATTAACTCGGATATTCTTCATTAGAGTAAAGAAACTGATGTTGTCGTTTATATAAATTCGATGAATGCTACAAAGCCTAGTTTAGGTTTAAAAAGTAAGATTTTGTTTCTTGTTGTAAACTTGTATTCAACGCCTAATTCCAATTCTCGGATTCGTAAAATATATTACAAATGGCTCTAACGACTTCTCTTCTGAGTGTTACCAATGCTTCAGGTTTAAGAATTATATTATTAATGTAACATTGACTTATATCATTTTGTACTAGAACGCTATAATTAATGCTTTATTATGAGATTTTAAATGGGAAAGCAACTTAGCTTGAGTAATTAAATTAATTAAATTATTAAATTAGTTTTCTGTATTGTTGCAGGCCCTCGAAGGCTATCGGACCTTGACATGCTGTCAAAGCTTGTCGCAGACCAAAACGCAAGTTCCGAAATTGTCAACTTTTTTAGACATCGATCAATATTTCTCACTGGTGCAACGGGATTCCTTGGCAAAGCTATCCTAGCAAAATTACTTCGCGTTTGCCCTGAAATTAAAAATATTTATGTTCTCATTCGGCCGAAACCTAATGCTAATGTGCAAATGAGGCTTGAGAACATTTTGCATAATTTTGTAAGTACTCTTATGCTGCAGCAAAGTTTTAAAAGTTTATGACAACTTGTAATGCTTGTAGATTTTTAAACAAATAACATGGTACATTGGTGTTTAAGATGAAGTATTTTGAGGAATTAATTTCATTTTAAAAATTTGTGGAATAATTTGAAATTTTGAAATTACGACGATATAAAAAATGAATCCCTTTGTTTAACTACGCACCACCGTTCGATAGCAACACATAAACCAAACACAGCTCCATTATTTTCCTGCCAGTATCCCAAATCAACTTACGCACAAACACTACGCAGAAAATTCAACAATTTTTAATAAATTTAAAAATGTAGTTTTCTTTTGCTCATAATTTCAGCTTTTTGAAAATCTTGGCGCGATGGATAGTTCTGTATTGACCAAAGTGGTTCCAATATCTGGAGATTTGGTACTCCCTGAATTGGGAATTGCTGCTGAAGATCAGAAGCTATTGGAAAATAATGTATCAATTGTAATCAATTCTGCTGCGACGCTCAAGTTCAACGAAGACTTGAAACATGCATTCAATACTAATGTAAATGGTGTTAGAAGTCTCGTTTCACTGTGTAAACAAATCAAAGACCTAAAAGTAAGGACGTTCCACCCGTTACATGCATACATACATACATACAAGGACGTTGCAAAAATTAACTTGAAATTAAAACTTGTAACTTTCGTTCACTAAGGCTCTAGTACATTTATCCACTGCTTTTGCCCACTGTGACAAACACATCATCGAAGAGACTATCTACCCCACTACTGTGAATCCAGAGCAATTGGCAGATTGTTTAAATTGGATGAGTGACGAGCTAGTGAACAAGATTTGCCCTTTGTAATTACAAACTTTAGAAGTTTCAGTCATCCATAATCATGTTACTGTGCAATATTTTTCAGGTTAATTGGCGACAAGCCGAATACTTATACGTACACAAAAGCTCTGGCAGAACATGTCTTGAACTCAGAAGCAGGAGAACTTCCAATATGCATTGTTCGTCCTTCGATTGGTACGGACCATTATCATTATAATCATGATATTATTTGTAATTAAGTATTACGAATAATAAGTAGCGTATTAGCTACTTTATGAGAACAGTCTGTCTGTTTGGCGATAACTCTCGATTAGGTTTTTTTTTCAAATCTGTTTTGCGGGATTATTTTCTGGAGGGTCTAACCCTTTTCCCTCGATTCCGCCCTTAAGTGACCAGTAGTACCAGAAATCATTTCTTAGAGATTTTGCTGGTTTTCCATTATATCAAAAGTTATGATGTTACTGATGACCCTGACGACCCTTGACCTTCATTTAATGACCCCTAAAATCATAAAATCAAGTTTTTTTTTTCGCTTTTTCACTAGTTTTGCATGAAACCAAAATTTATCATGTTTTCATTAACCCCGATGCCCTCTCGCTATTCCACCTCATCTCGAAGACTCACTAATAACCAAAACAATAGTATACTACGCTGCTTTGGTACGTGAGTTTGAAATGGCTTATTTTTTAATGAGTTGGAAATAAACTTGACTACATTCAGTTGGAGCCTCTTGGAAGGAACCTGTTGCTGGGTGGATAGATAATGTAAATTTACCCACTTCAATCTTTTTCGGAGTTGCTAAAGGAGTACTTCGTGTACTAAAAATGGATGGATCAAAACTTCTAAATTTGGTTCCCGTGGACTTTACGGTCAATCTAGCTGTGGTTGCAGCTTGGAAAACGGCATCCCAAAAGTAAAATTCCAATCCTAAAAATATATTCAAAATTGGTTTATTGAATAAATTTATTCTATTGGTCGAATTTAGGTCAAGTAAAGTGGAAGTCTACAACTGCTGTTCTAGAATGGAGAACCCAATACAAATTGGCAAAGTGATGAAACTTATACAAAAATACACATCGGAGAATCCTATGTCTTCTGCTAACGCAACACCTTTCATATACTTCAGTCCAAATGAACTAATTTACAAATTTTATGATTTTCTTCTTCATTACCTGCCAGCATTGGTTTTCGATGGAATTTTACGTCTCGCACAGAAAAAACCGCTGTAAGTCAAATTTAATCAATTTAAAACATGATTTTTTTTTATTTCAAGCTAAGCAAATAGTGCATATATTGTACTATTATTGACAGACCGGTCTTATTATTATTATTCTAGGATGATTAAAGCATATAGAAAAATCTTGAGAAACTCAGACAGCGTAGCATACTTTTGTCTACGAGATTGGAAATTCAGCACGGAAAACGCAAGAAGGCTTTTTTCAGATATGTCGGCTGTTGATCAGCGACTCTTTAATTTTGACATGGGTGAATTGAATTGGAAAGAGTATTATTGCAATTACGCTCTCGGCATGCGCAAGTACTTATGTAAAGAAGATATCACATCACTAGAAGCTGCTCTGCATCGTCAAAACAAGTAAGAATATGATGGAAATTTGCAATTGTAAATGGATTGTAAAGTATTCTTTTACATTGGTATAGGTTATACTGGATTCAGATTGGAGTGGTAGTGATGGCATTTCTTATTTCTCTATTGATTGCACGCAGCACGATCTCTTGGTTGGCATAGGTCGGAAATGTCATTTTTAATAATGTAATGGCTCACAATTTTTATAATTTCTCTAATGTGTTCGTATACATTGAGAATTCAAATGAGAGAACGTAACCAACTATAAGCCTAATGGATGTCGAAAAGCTAACTTGTTGGTTTTCAAGTAAAAATTTTGTTTTACAACTTACAGCTGATTCTGGAATTTCTGGTGCATGCGCTATGTGGTGTCTGACTACCACTCATGTCATACTGGTTTTTATTGTATAGTATAATTTTACAAAAAGAAAATCTTTCAGATTGTTTTGTCTTCTTTCTCTTTTGTTTACCTTAAGGTCTTTCGGATTTTGGATTCTTTATTAAACACAAAATTTAACAAAAAATGCCCGAGATTTGGAGTGTCATTAAATTGTCAATCAAAAATATCTATCAATTACCTGTAAAGAACGCCCATTCATCAACTTGAAACAACTCTTGATGCGTGCTAAATCCAATAAGGGGTTTGAAACATCTAACAAAAATTTTTTTTTTAAAGTAATTGGAATAAGACTAAGGGATATGAGTACTGGGAAGATAACAAAAAATAGAACTGAGTCTTGTAGCCCAAATCTAGAAAATCTAATTTAGTTGGGATTTAGGAGCCACATAGTTTATACCTAATACAAGTTGTGAAGGTCAATTAGAACCTGTTTGTCATATAACTATGACACTATAACTATAACTATACTATAACTATACTATACTATAACTATACTATACTATAACTATACTATACTATAACTATACTATACTATAACTATACTATAACTAACTATGAGAGTATGGAAGAGATTATGTGCAACGAGTGAGGTTGCAGCAATTGTACTTCTAACGAATCCATTTTATTCAGCTGTGAGGTTTAGGCAATGACCACCAGGCGGCCGGGATTAAAATTTTGTTAAACTATTGTTCTAATCGCACAAAAATTACAACCAAATTTCAAACTATTGCTCATCTCCATGTCTCATTTCAAGTGTTACATAACAATATATTATTAAATCTTTGTCTATATCTGGTGCAAAGAATATAGAATGCAAGGAATAATGTTATAATTTTTGGATATTACGCCGAAAAAATGTAAAAAGTTTAATTGTAAATCCAATTAAACGCATTTATTGTTAATTATAATGTGAAAACCCGAAAATAAAGGCGGCATTGGATCCTCTAAAAAAATTGTCGATACAAGAGTAGGTAGGCACCCATTATGAGTTGAATTGTGGCACCCGTTCAGGTGCTCATATTATTTAGCCGGTAGGTAATTAAAATAAATATCATGCCAATAATTACCATTGAGAAGCAAAAGTAGACTAGTTTTATGATTTTTAGAACGCAGATATGGCCAAGTTCGACTGCTGCCATTTCAATCTCAAATCATAAGCCTTGTCCATGTCGTGTACGACAAAGTTAGAATTCAACATTTACTTTGAAACTAGTTGAACTTATACCAAACAAAACCTTCCGATTTTATTCAAGTTGTAATTAAACAAGTTACAACTGTTCAAATAAAATCGATTTGCGTACATGTGAAGAGAAAGTTGAGAAATTTTGTAGAAGAAACAATTTTACTGTAGCCAAATACTAACAAAGTCTAAACGTCTAATATTTGGCAAAAGAGGGTAGACTAGGCAGAAGAAATAAATATTTACCATATTCATAAAATACATTAGTTGAATTTTAAAAAATAAAAACTGTTTTAAAATGTATACATTATTGAAAGTACCAGCATTCATATTTCTCAATTATGTATTCTGCAAACAGTGCCAGGCGTTTCCACCTATACCACGACTGAGCAGTGTTCAAAATATAGATAATTTGAATGAAATGGTATCAGAGTTTGTAGACTGCTACGTCACTCTGGTATTTTTAAACACTACTTTTTTCAGTTTAAGGCATAGTTTGACGACTCCAATATTTCTAATTGCTGAAAATGTTTCTGCCCACTTGGATTGGCAGGATATCGTAACTATGTAAGCATTTCCATTCAATACTATTGGTATACTTGGTTGAAGAGTTTTGACACCAGTTGGATGCTTCTAATGTTGCAAAGTACTACGTAGATTGGTACCAGTTTGTTTAGAAAATGATTGGTTTATTTAAAAATTTTAATCAAAACAGAAGCCTAAACCTGTTACCTACCTTTGCTTGTTGGTAGGTAACAGTAGTTTAGCTCTATTTTGCTTTTGTAAATCTTATTTTCTTAAATAATTTTTGTTTTCTGAATTTTAATTTTTTTTAAGTTGGTTTAATTTTCTTAGAAATTAAATAGACTATCTAAACAAGCCTGCCTTAGGATAGGAGGCGCCAAAAAGTACAATTAAGATATCTTTCTGTCTTAGGACGGGGTTGTTTAGCTTGTTGATAATTGAAAACTTAAAATTTTCTTTTAAATTTCAAAACTATAAGGAAATTTCGACCAGGTTGCATTTTAGCTTTGATTTATATTACAGGCAGCCAGGATACAGGTGTTTTATGCAGTCTCATTTCAATACGCCAAGGAAAAAGCTTGGTTGCTACGCTCTGTTTGTAATGTTTCCAGAATCATTCCAATACTCCAACCTACAATCACTCGAATATTGGAAAATATATGCCAACCAAGAAAACACGTATCCTTTTATTTCTCACTCCTTACTACGATCAATGCATGAGGTATATTTTAATACTATAACAACACTTTCTGTCCCTTATGTCGAGGAGCACCATGATGGAAGTAACATTGGACTCAACGCATTCCAACTCATACATTATGTATCAGATACAAGTCTTACAAATGTACAGGTTACCTTGACCAAATTGACAGTTTTGTCTCATTTGTCTGATTTATTAACTTTTAATGCTGGGTTGGAATTTTATAATTTATCTGCAAGTAATTTGAGACAGGGCATATCAAACTTATATTGCAATGTTTCAAAAAGGGAGTATTATTACTACTTGAGTAGTTATAAAGTAAACAGTAGAACGCATTTTCAGGACAATGTAGCAAACCAGCACATTATTGACGTTCACCAAGGTCAACGTAAATCGCCTTTCAAGAAAGACCTAAAAATCGCTGATATTGAAAAAGCAATGCATTTAATTATGTTTGAAGTTATTCGACTAAAAGCGTATGAAAATATTTTGCAAGATGAGGCATTCAAAACGAGGTATGATAAACTAATGCAAAAAACAATATTACATCAGCTATGGGTAGAACAATTGATAGACTACAAATTATACAACGTTCTAACTGCTATTCCAACTGGAGCGCATGAAGTAACCTACGCCACTAATAACGGTATTATACATCCCTTAGATTACAAAATGTACACGCGTTGTTACGATGGTATATCCTGGAGTTGTATCATAATATTTGCGTTTATTATGATTCCAATCAGCTTAGCTGCAATTAGTATTGGAAAGCTTAGCGTTTGGAAACATATGTTTGAAATATATTTTGATACGCAACGCCTTACCTATGCATTATTACTAGAAAGCTCTCCCACCAATTCTAAGCCGGTGGCTCTACTGCTATGTAAAGTAAAATACCGTATAGTTATTGGACTTTGGATGTACATGGCTATTATATTAACGAGTGCATACAAGGGTTTGGTTGTCACAGATCTCACAGCACCTGTTGCTATTCGTGGAATGTATAAGACATTCCAAGACCTAAATGAATTTATACTGGTTCAACCACTGTACTCGCCATTTGAACCTGTGCGAGACATGCTGGTAGGCTGGAATAAGTTCGCATTTTCAAATTTGCCTCAATCTCCAGGAATAATCATGAAGTATTATAGACTAGTGGAAACCGACTCAGAAACATGTATAGTTTTAAACAGTCAGCAAAACTCTACTATGTGGTGGCCTACTATAACTTTGAACTGCTCGTTTGAAAAAGCAACTGACATCAAACTTCAGCTTGTCAATGAATACTTCAATAATGTAATGAAACATAATCCAGCAACTAGCGCGAAAACTGACCTGGGAGACAATTGAGAAACCAAAATTAATGACAGGGTTAAAGTTTCCTAAACAATTTTCGATTGTTTCTGTTGCCAAAGTATTTGGAAAGTTCACACTTAATCGTCAGGAGAGCATTGCCTCCATGTTAAACGTATCAAAAATATTAGATAATGTGGCAATCCTAGGTTCCAAAGAAATGGTAGAAAGCTTTGTTGCAATCTCAGAGCTGAGGAAACTGGAAAATGCTAAACGAACTGATGAACATGTTAACCGTATCAAAAATATTAGATAATGTGGCAATCCTAGGTTCCAAAGAAATGGTAGAAAGCTTTGTTGCAATCTCAGAGCTGAGGAAACTGGAAAATGCTAAACGAACTGATGAGCAAACATTCATAAATAGTGAGGAAAAGCTGCAGACACACGTTCTGGGGTTTTTGTTTCTTAAAAATAAGCATCATTCCCAACTATATAAAAGAATGCAAATACTAATGGCATCAGGTATTTTTCACATCTGGGATAAATGGATCAAGATCCACCACCCGACGGAGGACGCTGTTACAATTCATAAATATAATAAAAAGAAAAAGCAAATTGAGGAAGACGGTCGTGCACGGAGGCTCAGTTTATCTACCAATGTTAAATCTTGTTTCTACATCTTTGCAATATGCGTTGTGTTGGATGTCTTGACACTTGTACTTGAACTGCAAGTATTGCGGCGTCTCGATTTAATGTTGCGATATTATGTTAGAAAGAAAAATAAAAACAATTATAGGCATTAGTAACAATAAAATCGAATTGGAGAAGGCTTTCTTTCTGGTTTGATTATATAACTCATTTTTATTGCTAGCGCATAAAATATTATTTGAATATTGTAATATAATCAACTATAGTGTGGCAATCTGCCACTTATCCTCTTCATTTAATTAATTAACTAAATTAATCAACTGACGCTAAGCGTCACGTGTGCCTAAACCATTGCTCCCCCAGCAGCGGAACGCCCATTGCTCCTCCCCTTGTCACAATTTGGTCATTTGGGCCATGTGGGACAACCACTATTTCCCCTTTCCTCGTTCTTGGCCACGAGGAGGGAGACGAGGAGAAGAGGACACAGAGAAGCGCCAGTCACGGCCTGGACGTCCACCGCTGCACTTCTCCAACGCTGAAAACCCTTCTTCCACTCTCAACTTAATTAAATTCTATTTAACTAACTTTAATTTAGTTAAAGTTAACTTAATTAACTACAAATAATTAGCTAACTCTTAAAGGGCCCCCTGAAGAGCTCTTATGTGAAGAGGCCACTCCAAAGTAACCCTTATACCGTATCTAATTACATATATACTTAGCATAATTATATTTGTGAATTGTTGCTTTGTTTGATGCCTTAATTAAAGAGCCCTCGACATTCGTCATTCGTGTTCTTCATTCTTCATTTATTTGATTTGCGTAGCGGCCTTTCAGAACCGCGACAGTAGCTATATGTTTAACAATAGCCTACATAAGTAATTAATTGAATTAAAGTTTAATTGGAGTACACCTAAAAACATGACGCAGTATACACTTTTGCTCAACAAAATGATTAAAATACAACCTACGCATAGCTCAAGGTAGTTAAACTGCGTTTTTTACATCAATGCAACACAAAACAAATTTTAGATCAACATTAGATCTTTCCTGGGAACCTCGTGCAAGTTAACATTAACATTCATTAAACCAAGTTAGGGCTGAATGCTCTGGTAAATACTCGGGAATTAAACCAAGTCACAAGTCACCTTGCAGGAATGGTAACTTTTCCAACCATAACCGATAGTTGATCGACGTGACGTGTTCTGCACTAGTCGACTTCAACAACTATAAGAAGTAACATATTCACCTGTCGTGTTATAATTAAATAGGTGTCATAGTAGATCATTTAATTTTTAACCAGTTTAATAATGTTAAATATTTTTAACACTAATTTCGTAAAATTGAGTAAGCCTTTAAAATAACCCATAACAATGATAATTTAATTGCGTTTAATGAACTCTTGTACACTTATTTCATATTTTGGTGATCACTTGATTTGTGAAAAGGGTTTTACTGTACTTTGGGAAAAATATTACAACTACTTTGGCCGTTGTTTGGTAAGTTTGGTGCTAGCAACTAATAATGACTCTGGGTTTTACAAAACATAGCAGCAATCTGTTTTGTATTATTTGACTGGGATCGATGAAAATGGTGTTGTTTTATATTGTGTTTATCCAGAATCAGTCCATACGTTCAATAACTATAGTAATTAAATTAAATAACAAAACAGTTAGAGATAATTCGTTTTGTATTTCGAATTTTAACTCAAATGTATTCCATCAGTTAAAATTAATGGCTCTTTTAGATTCGGAAAATTTTAAGAAGTGGATAAATTAAACATAAGTTTTAAAAATGTAAATACAACGTTGCAAACGCAGAAAGCGATGTACTGTTTTGTATTAAATTTATCTGTCTTACGAAAGATTAACATACCTCAATGTTGTACGGGACATATGCGTAAACGGAACTAGTTATTTTTCTCAACTTTTGTTTATAGGCTCATTTAGGGCTATGACGGAGAGATATGTCATGGATCAACCGGATCATTAAACGCATTAAAACTTTATTTCTTTTTTCATGCACAGCTAGGAAATAACCAAAAAATGTTTGGGTTTGGGTTCATAAACTGGTCATAGGATTGAGGTTGTTGGTTCAGGGGTCACATGGGTCATCGTGAGCATCCTAAATTTTCGTATCATGCAAAACTTGGAAATAACTAAAAGTCTGATTTTTTGGTTTGGGGTCATTAGGAGGTCATAATTTTGAGGCAGCGAGGCAGGTATCTCGTCACCTGGGTTATTGAGAGCATTCTAACTTTTGTTTCACGCAAAGCTGTGAAAAATCCAAAGAATCTGATTTTTCCGTGTCGGGTTATTAAGGGGTCATAGGATTTGGGGTGCGGAGTCATCGAGAACGTTATAACTTTTTGTTTGAACTAAATTTGAAAAAAAAAATACTTGGATGAGGAAGGTTAAGACCCCCACGGCCCATTTTGGAACTTGGCCTCACACTTAACACCTTGGAAAAAAATTATTTTACAAACATTTTTGTTTCTTGTGTACTATACATTTAATTATGTATTTACTGTTATACCACGGACGATCATCATCTTGGATACAGAATTTCAATGAAATGCTAACCGAATTCTCTGATTGACATGAGAGCCTTGTTTTTGAACACAACTTTCTACAGTTTGAAGCATAATTTGACAAATTGGTGAAAGTGTATCCGGACGGCAGGATTGGCGATGACTTTGAAATAACAAAAAATTGAAATTAAAAAAATCAAGGCTGCCGCACATGCAGAACTTAAAGTTCAAAATCACGCGGATCTCAACGATGACGACGTGATTATTCAGGAGACAGATTACCTGGATGAGGATGAATTAATTATTCCCAACCCTTTGACATTTCCAAGAACCTCCCTCCTTCAAAATTCCCCAAATTCACCTCATGGGCAGAAGAGGGGAAAACATGAGGTTGAGAAATTTGAGGTGAAGGCTGAGGAAACTTTATCTGATGAAAATTCTGCAGAAGAGGGAAGACCCAAGCAAAACAGGAGGCAAGTTGAAAAGTTCTAAGCGGGTTTCAATGCCAGAATTATTCCAGAACGCAAAACCTACAAGGAAGCTGTAAAATCTTCCAATTGTGAGGAGTGGAAAGAGGACATGGACGCAGCAATCCAAACCCAGCACCTGAATGGTTCTTGGCGTCTCGTGACGTAAACTGCCAACAAAAAAGTACTTAAAAATAAATGTGTTTATAAGTTGAAAACAAATGCTGATGTAAGTCTGGAGAAGCACAAAGCTAGGCTCGTGGTTAAAGGCTATCATCAAGTGAAAGGGATCAACTATGAAGAAAGTTTTGCTCCCGTGGCACAATATGAAACGATTTGAATTTTGCTCAGCTACGCTGCGGGAAAAAGGCTGGGAACTTAATCGGTGGCACGCTTTGTTCCTCAACAGTCCTTTAAAAGAAGAGGTTTATATGGAGCAACCGGAGTGTTTCGAGGTTGGAGAAAGTCTAGTCTGCAGGCTTGCAAAAGGCATTTATGGACTTAAGCAGGCGAACCGCTCCTGGCACAAAACTTTCCAAGAAAATTTAGAATCAATGGGCTTTAAACCGCTGGACAGTGACTCCTGCGTCTACAAAAAGGAAATGGGTGGGAACCCTTATTTTGTGGCTCATTATGTTGACGATGGCTTTACAGTAGGGAAAGTTGTAATAAATTTAACTGGCGTCGTTAAATCTCTTGAAGATTGCTATAAACTAACTGTTCGACCACTTACGAGATTTCTTGGAATTGAAATCATCAGAGAAAATGGAAACATTTTTATTCACCTGAAAGGGTACCTTCAAACTCTTTTGAAGCGCTTCGGGATGTCAGAATGTAAAATTCTAGAACTCCCCATGCAACCAGGCCTTCCATTTGAAGTGTCCAAACCCTTAGATACAAACTTTAAATTCCAGGAACTCGTTGAATTTAGCAAGGGGTTCAAGACCGGACATTACGTATCCCGTCCTCTACCTGGCACTTTATTTTACCAGCTATGGAAATTCCCATTGGGAGGCAGGCAAGAAAATTTTCCAATACCTGAAAAGTACAAAATCAATGGGAATTTTGTATGGAAGAGTGGAGTCAGAACATGATCTCGTCCTCGGATTTGTTGACGCTGACTATGCTTCTGACAAGCAGTCAGGGAAGTCCACTCCTGGCTTTCTACCTTTAATGGGTCTCCAGTGGTCTGGTTAAGTAGAAGACAATCGTGCATACAGTTGTCCTCTACAGAACCCGAATCTAACCGAGGAAAAGTGGCCGTTTGGATCTCGAGGCTCTACCAAAAGCTTGGAATGCAGATTCCTAAAGATGACCCAATTTGCGTAAAGTATGACTCGCAAAGTGCAATTAAGCTGGCTAGAAATCCAGAACACCATGACAAAACGAAACATATTGATGTCAGGCATCATTATATTCGCTAGTTGACAGAGACCGAGCAAATCACACTCGAACACACTGTCGAGAAAGATCAACCTATAAATCTTTTAACAATTTCAGTAGTTAAGGAGAATTTTCTAAAGAAAAGGTACATTATGGGGCTAGAAGACTCTCCCAAGGAGGCACCGAGAAGGAAAGCCCTTTCCATCATTGCCGTGGTCCCAAAGAAATCCAATCTCTTTTTGACCACAGCGCTTNAAGAAATCCAATCTCTTTTTGACCACAGCGCTTTCACTTCTCCTCATTTTAACAATGCTAGAGGCTATGGGAAAGCAGAAACCTGGAACGTAGTGGTGTGTGTCATGCCTTCCTCGGGTAAATAGTGTGTCATTCCGAGGAGGGGACGCCACATTTCGATCTCCTAACCTAGCCTTCAATAGCCCGTCCAACGTCTAATCGGCGCCGAGCCATCTGACCTGTATCCTCCTCTAGAGCGACGTAACAACACCGTCAATAAGTGAGGAGTTTACCCACCGCTGTTGAGTACGAGTTTATTGGTAGTTGTAAATACCGAAAAAACCAAACTTACTGTGACTCGGGCAGCAGAAGAGATCTTACATCTTCTGCTCCTCTAACTCTTGCTTTTCACAACTTCTCTCTTTCACGCTGTCTAGACCCCTCTGTAGATACGTCTGCTCTGGTGGACTGTAAGATCAAGAATTTCCGAGAACAGGATCTCTCTTTCTCAAGTCACTGAGAAAAAGGTAACCGGAACTCCTTCGCATACTTGACGTGTCGTTCTCTTACTGGTTGCTGAGAGTTGCCCCATAATCGGTTTACCTTGGCCCTTGTCTCTTTGCCTCACGTCCGCTCTCACTAACCTGGAGATTTAGGTTGACTCACACTGACAGTGAGAGTTAAGCGCGTGTGATAAGATACAGCCACTTTATCTTGTCACAGTGTGGAGAAAGAATTTGGATCCAGTCCTCACTGGCTTCAATGCTGTGACCATAAAAACTCAACCTAAGGCTCTCACTTTGGAAAGCGTTGATCCGCTCATTGTAAACACTATAAATTTGCAATGCGAAAAAGCGTACAATAAAATTTTTCTCAAAAATCTGGAAGTCTTCTGCCCAGTTTGAAAAGGACTGGGTGACTCATTTTTGCCATAGCAAGTGCCGGGATTGGAATTGCTGGTTATGCCATCTCGGAAACCAACTGGTGCAGAAGCAAAAAGAGCTGAAACAGGCCCTTGACGAGCTTGAGAGAAAAGTTTTCGTCAACTCAAAGTCGTGGAAAGTTCTGGAAGATGAGGTTTTAAAATTGCTCAAAAAGTGGACGTTCTCATGAATGACTTTAGCTTCTCCAGAGAAAATATAATTGAACTTCAGTACCTTGTTTCCTTTCTAGTAGATAGACTGTTGGAAGGGAAAAGAACCATTAGAGAAACAGAATTACTTGAGAAAGGGAAAATTGACTAGTGAATATTTAAACTTCACGTTACCATACCAAGAAGAGTGTCCTCTGGAGTACAGAATCTTCCACAGATGCGTAATGACTAAACTGAGAGATGAAATTTTGATGGAGTTTTCTATTCACCAAGTGGACAAGAACTTGATACGCCTTGAAGCAGACCCTTTCATCCTCATGTCGAAATATGAAACCCACTCCTGTAGCCGGAAGTACTAAGGTCCTACAGTGGCAACGGTTTCAGTATCCGAAGATTGTGTGTATGAAACACACAATGTGAATCCCAAAAATTACTTGAAACTGGCTACTCTCTCCAAATGCACGAACACCTCATCATTTAGTGAAAGTGACTCTTATTTCCAGACAGAAAAATGTAATATTTCCACTACTGGAGATGAGAAAGTGTTTGCTCAGGCAAAGCTCCTAGACCATGAGTACCACATTTACTGTGCTGGTGGCTCGTATTTCATTGGAGAAAGAGAGATGAAATGTCTAGTTACATTTTGTGTTCTCGGGCTCTCCATCACCTTCACTCTTAACGATGTGGAGTACAAGTGAAACGTTCTGAAGGTAATCTACAGCGAAAAAAGACGCATTGTTAAAGAAGCACATTAAATTCCATCTAAATCCAAATGTAAGTTGGAGATCTCTAGAGGCGGAAATCAGAGAGAACTGGACAGAAGCAAATATTGAGCGAAGTCAAAGAGCGTCAATGTCAAAGTTTTTGTTTGCATTGAAAAGGAGTGAAGCACGATTGGCTTAATCTCAACTACTTCGCTGGGAACTCTTGGTATTATTGGCATAATTGGACTTTTTTCTGTAAAAAGAAAATTATGCAAAGGCAGACGCGGAGATCATGTGAACGAGAAGGAGCCAGAGATGATTCCCTTATGATGAGATGAGCCCCGGAGAAGGGCTCGGCTCAAGCCCTTTGCTGCCAGACGGAATCGGTGGCATTGACATTGGAGGACAAGGAGCCAGTGTAGAAGGCAGTCCAGACAAAAATCCACATCATTGTTCGAGAGGAGTGTTGAAAACTAGATTAACTATATTTTATACAACGAACAAATGATAATTTAGGTCAGGAATTTATAATAGAATTCATCTGATCGTAATTACACCTCGGAAGTTTTAAATGGTGTTTAGTCTGCATATTCTAAATTAGATGAACTTTTTCTTTAGTGTGCTTAAGCTAAGTTCAAAAGATGTTCTTTGTAGTCTTAGTGATTAATTTTTAATGAATCAGTAGTAGAATTGTTTTTGATGCGAGAACAACTTTGAACATAAACAATTTGGAAATATAAATATTTTGGTCTTAAAAACTAGTCTTACGCATTTCTTACCTATGGATAGGCATAGTAAAGATTCTATTCTCCTTGGTAACGGGATCGTTTAGGACAGAGTGCCCCAAGACTTTATTCACCAATATTTTTTTTGTAATAGTTTGGGCATCTCAATTTGTTTTAGAGCTGAATGAAGTCAGATTGAAAGTGCAAGTGATTTTATGCGAGAACTCAAAGATCTAAATATCCCGTTCGAATTTTAAAATTGAACATTTGAAAGTTGACATATTAAACCCTTCGATTCATGTCAATGGTTAAGTCTAAAAAGAAATCGGGTCATGAAATCGGTCTTGAAGTGGATTTACCGTAATCCGAAAACTTTCATTTTGAGTCCAACTCATTCTTCTGCCCAAAAGTAAAAAGATTATGTTAAATTTTCAGTTAATGCAATGAAATTATTTAATTTAAAAATAGCAAACTAGTTATATATCTAAATAAGGAAGGGTTGAATAGCAAGGCTGTTGTGTCATCCCAAATGTAAATTGGGATGGAATGAACTTCCCTTTTAAATTATCTCAAGTTAAAAAGGTTGAAACAACAAAATCCCAACATTGGTCTTTGCGTCGTAGGATTTGATTAGAACTATTATAGAACGGAATACACGCCCTCACCAAGGTCGTCTGTTGACGACACAATTGAAAATGTCATCAGACATGACAATGCCGAGGAAGCCTCAATTTTGTCCTTGGTGCAAGTCAATAAAAATATGACCGTAAGAATTCTTCATAACGTTTTCATAACAATTTTCCAAGGACGTGGACCGCTTTCCATTGTTGTAAGTTGTCGTCCAAAGCACAAGACTTGTGATACTTCACGAGGATTTTTTTTTGTAAAGCATATGTAATGCTGGAACTTCAATTAGTAACTTCAATTTTGTTCAACCTCATTTGAACAAAAAAAAATTCGTTGATGATACCATTAATATGATCATTCCGCAAACTGATGAAAAAGCTATGAAGCCTGAAAAGCACAAATGTTTCTATAGGGAAAATTTCCGTTAGCAGAGAGAGTAAAATACTTCTTGATTCTTGAGGACGACAAATCTTATGCAATGCAAGTGAACACAATAACATTTATACTTTTACAACGTATCACTTTAAATTTTAGTTTTAAATAATACAAATTGCATTTTTAGTCATGACAATATACAACACCTCCCACATATAACTCCTCCCTTGCCTCTGAATGGTGATAGAATAAAAGCCACAAAAATGACTTTTTAGTTTTCAAACTTCTTTTTAAAATTGGTTGCAATTTTTTGTTTGCTTGAAACTTTTCTATGCGTTTATTTGCTAGATTTTTCAACTTGACATAGTAACATTTTCTAATATGAAAATGAAGCCTATCGTTTTCCTAGTAAAAATTCAACACTTTCTCGAACGTATAAAGGTGCTCGAACCTTAATGTAATGAGTACATCACCCAGCCTACCTGTCGCTTTGTTATTACTCAGGAAATTATTTCAAAGTGTTTCCACAAGTTGAATTTACTAAAATTTAGAAAGCTAATAGTGTAAGACTCCAGACATACAGTTAGGGACTGTACGTCAATTGTCAGTAGAAAAACATCTACAATCCATAAAACGACAGAGTTTGAAAGCGATCTGAGTACCGTGAAGGGGTTAAGCATGCTTTAGTGTTGGTACCAATGATAAAAAAATGTTAGACTAAAAAACTTTTAAACTTCAATTCTTACTTTCATTTCAAATGGCGATGTAATTTTGGGTCTAAATTGCACCACGCTTTTCAACTGTTCACAAACTCGACAGTTCAAGCAATCCATGCGTTTTTGCAAAAACAAACTTCTTTTCCTGCTAGCCCCCTTTGGTCATTGAGAAGTCCGCGCCTTTCGAAAGTACTACTTCCCTGAGTTCAGATAGTGATTTAAAGTAACGTTTTAGTGGAAGTCACAAAGGTGAAAATTGGTAAGATGTGAATTATACACAGATTTTCAATATTTTTATTTTGAACCGTTTTAATTGTAATACATTTTTGGTATTTGCAGCACTACAGAATTAAATGTGCAATTTCCGAAGATACAACCAATTGAGACTCAAAAATTGTCCTTCTACTTTCTTCCAAATAGTACTACTGTTTTAGTCTTGGAGTTATCGGTACATATTCAAAGCACTACTATTGTTTTTTCTGAGGATCCCAAGGAAAAGATAGACACCTTAGCTGGAGATGTATGGAGTAGGATGCTAGAGAAAGGTATGTTTAAAAAATTTAGGTGAATCAAAGAGATCAAATTTAGCCATTTTTAAGTAAAGCCCTAATTTTTACTCTTTGCAGCACTACGAATTCAAATTTTCAAATCCAAACAGTTCGACCACCGAATTGGATTCCACGCTCTGGTGATTTCGATATGTAAACTTCAACAGAACAGAAAGAAAAGATGAGAGCTCAGTTGTCTGGAAATTTAAAAAATGTTACGTTAATGTTTGTAGGACCTATCGACAAGGAAAATGCAAATGATTCTACAATTTTGGACGCAAGCAATTTTCAAACAGTGTAACATTGTCTGCACAAAAGGTCCGGAAAGGATGTGCAGAATGAGCCAAATTACGTGACCCAACAAACTAAAAAGAGCAAAAAAAAATCACACAATATCACTTTAATATTATTACCTAATGCTCCATGGAGACCTTCGCACCTGCTCCCTACGCCTTTCCCCTGAAAAAAGTTCCTGTAAGTCTCAAAAAGTTCTTTTCTGTCATATTAAGGCACGTGTACTTCTTTGTGAAGAACAATAAAAACTACATATTTTATGTCAAGCTCATTTTCTCCATTGTATTTTGCTAGGAAGGCATTTGTGCATCTCCCAAAAGTAAATTCAACAGGAGTTTACTTAATTGTAAAATGTTTTATAATTAATATGATTGTAAACCTTAACTACTTTTTTAGCAACCTAGAAGGCTGTGGTATCAAATGTGTAACCTGGCGCATTTTGTGAAAAACACTCCAGCCTTCAAGTACATGAAATGAGTGCCGTCATTGTTTAGAACTCAGCGAATCCGGTACTTTTTGACCTTGGTGGCTACGATTTATGGCCTGATATTTTACAGTTTAAAAAAGTAAAAATAACGATACCAGCATTACGCTCAAGCTTCTCAAAAAGCATAACCCTTATAATTATTTAATATTTATAATTTTAATTAAAATTGAAACTCTGCATTCTGTAGGTTCAACGAGCGGAACGCAAACGGGAGAAAAAGAAATTCGAGAAAACAGGCGTAAAGTTTTACGTGCGAGTTTTCTATTTGGTACTCATAAACAACCTAGTCATCATTACTGTCATCAAATTCACTTTCACTTTTCAAAAATTTCTTTCATATTTGGAAACTTTCTTATAAAGGAGAAAGCTGAATAAAGAGCTACAATTTTACGAAGTTCATTACAAGCGGAGAAAGCCGGAGAAGGCATGCTTAGTTTAGCTTCAAACAAAAACTATCGTAACACTGAATCAAAAATTTGCTTGCATTTCATTATATACTTAACTTGATGTAAACATATTTGATTAATTGCAATGTAATAAAAATGATATTGGTTCAGAAATCATTTAGGAGAAATCTTGTTTTTTTAAATTGCCACCTAGAAACAAAAAAACAGTTTAATCATTACAACAATAACTTTAATATTACGTAGTTTAAACTTCATCAAATCTGATTTGTGTAACATCCAAGCTATAATATAAAATGAAAATATTAGATTAATAAAAATAGCACAAAAAGAAATACAAAAAAAAATCTTTGCAACTTTCTCAACACAATTATTTATTTCTTTAATTTGTATTAAGCAAAACAAAACCAACTTACTCCCGGCATGAAATTACGTGCAAGTATGATAGAACAGCGTTATCCAATAATACGTCGCCCTTTTTGACAGACACCACATGTCAGACGCTAAACCTCCAGCGCAACTTCCAGTGTCCAAAAATTTATTTTCACAACAAAAGATAATGCTCCATTATGTGAAAATTCCGCAGAAGACGATCCTTCAAAAAATTTGCTCTGTTTCCCGGTTGGATTGCAGTGTCGGGGGGAAACTTTGAAATTGGTGTCAAAAAGGGGTCCTACATTCTACTTGTAGGCAAGCCTAAACCAACTCAAGCTTAAACAAAAAAAAAGTAGAATGTTATGGGGTAGGTTAGCGTAACAATATTTTCTATGTAAAACAAAAAGTGTTCCCCTGACACTGCAATCCAACCCTGTTTCCCGCATAGGAAACATCGAATTATTTTCTGATTGCCAGAGACCGCAAAAGACCCCGTACCTTCCGAAATCCTTCCGAAAACCAGAACATGAGGATATTCACCACCATTTTTTCAAAATGATGCCGTCCGTATAGCTAATGTAGCAAATTCAGGGTGTGCTGCTTATCGCGGGAACCAAATTTTTTTTTGGTTTTTTTTTCTTCGTTTTGGTACATGAGAGAAACTAGCCATTATTACGTTACAACTTGCTCAAAAACTTAAAGATAACTGAATGGGTGCAGGTCAAATCCTTTTCGTTGAGCAAAATCTAAACCTAAACAAACTTGTCAAAAATGCATTGCTCTTTGCAAAAAAGGCTTCTTGGTCATCGGAATCTAGGAACCACTTTTTATCCCAAAAAAGCGCTTCCACAACTTTACAAAAAAGAAAAAAAGGAGTTCAATGATTCGATCGAAGACAAAATAATGCACCCTGCGATGTTTCTTGACATCTGGAACACAGTTTCTACCTTGCGCTTCAAACTATCCTCGCAATGTGAAATCACAATTGCTGAATGGGAGAATTTCTACTTAAGCCAACAATCCGTCCCCGCCTCTACTCCCACTCACATTCCAAACATTTCCAATGACCCGATACTAGACGCTAAAAAAACTATAGAAGAACTAGTGCGTGCCATAAAATCACTCAAGAATGGCAAAGCACCAGGACCGGACAACCTCGTAAATGAATTTTACAAGGCCCTTCCACCAGACGGAATTGAGGGTCTCTGTGGTTTATTTAATCAGATCATGGACCAAGGTGAAATGCCCCCAGGGTGGGCTAAAAGTGTGACCATAATGTTATTAAAAAAAGGTGACTCGAGTGATCCCCTCAACTACAGACCAATCTCCCTTATGAACTCTGTTTCCAAAATTTTTACTTCCGTTCTTCACAGCCGCCTAGTAACCTGGGCAACAACAAATGATATCCTACCGGAAGAGCAGGCGGGCTTTAGAAAATCTAGAAGTTGCCAAGACCAAATCTTCACTTTGCTGTCAGCAATCC